>SNQJ01S0080892.1:0-11955 GCA_010110895.2 Picea sitchensis | reverse complement strand
TTATCATCACTACATAAGGGGGTACACCAACAATGTGATCATGTCCTTCTTTATAGACACTCCTAGATACATCCCAGGAGAGAAGAAGAGGATCACACATCAACACATCTTGGTATTACACAAAGATCTACCTGGTCAGGAACCAGGTTGCCCCAGAATACTTCTGGGGGCCCTAGAACACATCTAGGGTCTTATCCACCAAGGTACAAGACCAAGGATCAACCCATGCATTAAGCAAGGGTTCCCTGGAACACATCCAACGGCCCTAGACACATCTAGGGACTTACTGCTTGGTTCAAGACCAAGAATCCCAGTCATCTACTGAGGGCCCTCACAAGAGTCTTGCTGATTGGTTCTAGACCAAGAACCCCAGTCATCTACTTAGGGCCCTCACAAGGGTCTTTCTGCTTGGTTCTAGACCAAGAACCTCAGTCATCTACTGGGGGCCCTCACAAGGGTCTTTTTCCATGGCTCTCACTGCTTGGTCTCATACCAAGAAACCCCAGGAGTGTGCTGGGGGCCCTAGTCTATAGCTAGGGTCTTTTCCATCCTCCAGAGAATGGCTCTTGCAACTGCATTAATTTCAACATTTAAACTGCTCTGTAACCTTGGGGTTGTAAACTCTCATGCTTTCACAGCTTAGTCTTGCAGGTCCTGCAATTTTCTCATCTTTTGACTTATTTGCATTTTGCACACCATGGTCTTTTTGGTGGCCTGCAATTGCATCTTGCATTCCTCATGACCTTTTTCCATTACATGTTAATTGCATTCAACAACTTTATTTCACAGAGCAACAATTTCTTGTGGACCTTGCTATGTTGAGATTCACACGAGATAGAAAGGATCGAATGGAACCAACCAACCAACCTTAATTCTGCAATAAAGAGAAAGTAAAACAACACTAGGGCACCTGTAACAACCCTCCTACCTAGGAGGGTGCTATCTGCTTTAGAAACATCTGTTTTTTTCCTAAGTTAAAACAACCTCAATCTCAACTAGACAATTTCAGAACTAGTGTAACAAAGAAACCAACAACCATCCTGACTAGCAATCAATACAATCACAATTACTTCGAGGAAATACATCAAGCAAATAGCTTATAACAACGGAAAATAGATCGAGTACCTATGGGTCCTATGCCTTGTCATAGTCCAGAGTTGCTGGTCCAAACCAATACTCCGCAAGCCAACCGTTAACCAGGGGAAATTGCACCCAAGGGTTATTTTTTCGCCCAACCAACGCAGTCACCCGAACTAGGTGCTGCCCCTTGAGCAGGGCTCAAACTCAATGGGGTGGGGTAGGAACATAGAGAACTCAGTAGATGGCTCACTCATTTCAGGATAAAACAAGAATTAGGCATCCAACTGATCAACCATAGTGTGTTGGAGAGACTCTTGGACTTACAGGAACACCACACCAGCCCCCTATGAATACCCCCAATCAGGCAAGTATCATACTTGGTACTGGTAAACCTTTGCAAGGATCTTACTACCACCCTAACCCTTGATGAATACCCTTGGTTAGGCAAGTATCATACACGGTAGTGGCATCCCAAGGGCCAAAGTTATTAACATTTTCCAGGCACAAATGAGCATTAGTACCCCTGGTCAGGCAATACACTCTTGACCTCTTAATCCACACAAACTAAGCTTGAACAACTATTAGTTTTCTCTCCAATATATCACAAACCAGAATAAGATCTTTTACTCAAGGTAGAATCCTCAATCATCTTTCCCATGGCTAGTCTCCTCACACAAGGCTACACTCTTTTCCATTCTCTCAAGGGTATAACAACTCCCTCCCAAGTATGCCTTTTGGCCTTCTCCTTCCCTTCTAGATTATTCTTGACTGAAATTTGGCTTAGGGCTAGCATTACAAGTGTCAAAAAGTGGGAAAAGGTAATTTTCAATTTTCTCCCTTTAGGCTTTTTACCCTAGTTAACATTAAAAAGCATTTTTCAAGTCATGTTCCCTTCGCAAGGCTCCCTAGGCACTACGATTAGGTGATCACCCTGATTGAACATGAGCTCCTTTCCCTTGGATGCGATTCCCATTTTTTTAATCAATGTCTCAACCTGCAACAAGTTAATCTTTTCCAACAACTCTAATATGTTGAGATTTGTGTACCTTGGGAAGTGGTCCCCTTGTGGTTTTGAGTCTCTAACCACAAGTGGGAAATACTTTGGTACTATGTACCTTGTACTTTATGTCTAATTCAACTTTGACTTAACTTAAGTCAAAAAGTTGAATTTTTGTCACTTAGGCAAAAGTGATTAATTATTCACTTTATGGGTGAATGAGGGGACATAAAGTGAACTTAGGGAACTTAACCCAAAGTGGGTTTGTGAGTGAGATTATTGTGGGATGATCTCAACCTTTGATTAGAGGTGGGATGCAGAGATCTCAACCATCCATCTCTTAGGTTTCCTTATGGAGGTTCAAGAGGGGCGCATAGGGCCAAGAGAGGCTCATTCACTCTTATGTTCACTTGGAGAGGAAGGGGAGAGCAATGGAGATGAGGATGGAAGCATTGAATGAGGGTTTCAAGGGCGCCTCCTTCCAGGGAGGGCTCTAGGAGGCTTTGGCTTCCATTGTTTTGTAGTGTTGATGCTTGCTTGGAGGAGGGTGCACTATAGGAGGAGGGCACACTTATAGCAGGGAGGACTTGCACTTATCAAATTGCTCCGAGGAGGGTTTTGTTGGAGAGGTAACACACAAGGTTAGACTTGTGTGTAAGTGTTTCTTCTACAAGTCTTCAAGTAGCAAGGGCGCAAGCTTTCAGTGGGATTGAGCAACAAGGAAGAAGGGCACACCATACTTGGGCGCATCTACCTTCTTGGACTTGTATAGCAGCTTGAGAGAGGCTGCCATTGTATCAGGTTCATTTGTTTCATGTACTTGTTGTATCTCACATTCTTTACATCACATATATAGACTTATATTCCAAACTAGTTTTCCCCGGGGGGGTTTTGTCTAGGGTCGTGTTGACCAAAAACCTTTGTGTCCATTTTCATGTATGCTAGAGTTTAGAACAACATTATTTCAGTTGTAAAGATCTTGAGGCGTATTACATATTTAAGGCATGCATGTACTAACCTATTGGCTACTAAAACTACATGCTAGAACACCTTAAAAGGTTATGTAACCTTAACAAAACAACAGAAAAGTTCCTGAACAGTTTGCTGTTATACAACAACAACAAATACTTGTTTGACAGCTGAAACTTAGAGCCAACTTGAGGTCAAAGACAAACCTAGTTGGCAGCCTGTTAGGACCTCAAAAAATCTTCATAATACACATATAAGACATGAACCCTCATAATCATCATGAATTGAAATGCATCATAAGAGAGGGTACATCAATCAAGAATACATATATATCGCCATCAAGGCGAGAATCAACATTCAAAGTTATTAAAAAAAAATACTCATTGCATGCCATTAATAAAATGCTCTTAGTAATCATTAAGTAATCACATATGTTTCATTGTTCAAAATAAGTCAACATGAATAGAGGAAATCAATAAGGGTATAATATGTCCTAAACATAATTTCTTGACAAACATCACAAGGTGCTTAATAACTAACAACTAACCAAAACTAGGGTCAGCAAAACAACTGCCATGCATTATGGGTGTTACAACACCAAGAGAGGCAAAAACCCTAAAGAGAGAAAAATGATCCAAGAAAAGTGTGCTAGAGAGCGAAATAACTCAATTAGAAGAGAGTGCAACACTTTATGGTGCTTGGAGGCTAAATCAATTTTATAAAGAATGATAGAATGATCAGAAGACAATTGAGAGTTCTGTATGTTTACACAAACTTAAGAGTAGGGCGTTTTCTCCAAGAAGGGTTATAGGCCCACATTGACTAGGCCATTGTTAATGAAACCTAGAAATAGAATAAATGAATGTTGACTAGGCCAGGCTTAGCCAATCCTTGAAAGAGATACAATAATGATACAATATGATGTTGGTTGTGGTTGAAAGTGAAAGCTTACACTATTCTTAACGCACTCCCTTAAGTTGAATATGGGGCCACAAAAATGATGAAATACAAATGAGAGTGGGTTTATGAATATCCAACTCAATACAGGGTTGGTTGTGGTTGAAATACAAATGAGAATGGGTTTATGGACACTCAACTCAATACAAGTGTGTGGGTTTATGAATACCCAACTCATTTTAAAGGAGAGTGGGTTTATGTATATCAGTTGTTCTTAGCAAAAAATGGGAGTGGGTTTATATTTACCTAGCTCAATAAAGGTCAGCCTTAGCTGAAAATGAAGATTACACTATTGTATTCAAGTCCTCCCCTTAATATGAACAAGAGGCTTGAAGAGAAGACGTTACATCACAAAATTCATCCCTCCTTAATAATGAACAAGAGTCAAATATAGAAGTCATTCCATATAATCTCCCTTGAATGCCATATCTCCTAAACCAATATGATTCCACAAGTTGGTGAAGGTGCCCTCTAGTAGTTTTGTGAAGATGTCAACACGATGGTTTGTTGAGGGTACAAAAGAAGGCACAAGCTGTCGCTGAGAATAATGTTGTTGAATGTAGTGTAGTAGGCTCAAATAGTCTTCTGCAGGATGGGATCTTGATGACTCATAAACATCTCTGTTTGCCTAGTCATTGTAGGAGTGACACCATAATGTGGAAGAGAAAGATTCATTGAAACATGATGGTCTATCGAAGGTACAAAGATTGCCACATACTATCCCCGAGAATGGAGTTGTTGAATGTAGTGCATCTAGAGTGGAATATCATCACAAAGAAAAAGATCCACTAAAGCATGATGACAATGATTTTATAAGCAAATCATTTATAAGAAGCATTGGACAAAAACGTGGTAGATAGTGAGTAGGAACTTCATCAAAGATAACATCTCTTTGTTCAAGTGAGAAGATCGTATAGACAATATGTTGGAATATAGGTCCATTCACTTGATCAAAAAGTTATCAGATGTGAAACCGATGTAGTTATATCTTGAACATTAGGGGGAGGGGTTTTCTCTAGGTACATCCACAAACCCTCGCTCCACAAAAGGGCAATAATTTGATTTTCCCA
Source organism: Picea sitchensis (assembly GCA_010110895.2). Classification (NCBI taxonomy): domain Eukaryota; kingdom Viridiplantae; phylum Streptophyta; class Pinopsida; order Pinales; family Pinaceae; genus Picea; species Picea sitchensis. Next base: position 6,882 of record SNQJ01S0080892.1, on the reverse strand, counting down.
AATATTATAATTAGCCTCATTTAGTCGGGTAAATCCACTGAGAGTCCATAGGTTCAACAACAACAAAGTAGAATCCTTGGTAAAGTCTTCAGATGTTTCTCCTTTATAGACTCAAGACAAAGAGAGATATGAACCTCTCTGGAAAAATCTGCAGTGCTGGCCTCAAAGAAGGTCTTTGATCCTAGGAAACCCTAGGAAAGGGGTGATGGCCTTGAAGGAGGTTTTAAACCCTAGAAAAGAGGCAATTGCCTTGATGGAGGGTTTAAACCCTAGAAAAGAGGTGTTGGCCTTGAAGGAGAGGTTAAACCCTAGAAAAAGAGATGATCCAAAAACCCTAGTTCCACAATTGCAAAGAAACCCTAAGCAACATCACTCGCCAAAAATCTTTGGATCAACCACTGAATTGAGTAAGTGAAACGATGTGAAACCTTGATTCCATAGTCACAAAAATCAGTGATACCACCAACCAAATAGCCTTGGATCAACAACTGAAAAATTTACAGTAAAAAGATGATTTGAAACCTTGGGTTCACAGTCACAAATTTGGTGATGCCACTAGCCAAATAGCCTTGGATCATCTGCTGAAAATTTGCAGTAAAAATATGCTCTGAAACCCTAGATCCATAGTCACAAAATCAACACCCAAATAGCCTCAAATCAACTATTGAAAAAAAAAAGATGTTCTGAAACCTTGGTTATGCAGTAACAAAATTAGTGATGTTGCTAGCAAAATAGCATCAGATCAACTAAAGATTTAGGAAAGGGAAGCTCACATCCGTTCTAATAACATGTTGAGGTTCATAAGAGAGAGAGAGAGGATCTAATGGAACCAACCAATGGACACTAATTTTGAAATAAAGAGAAAAACATCACTAGGGAACGAAGAAATGTACAATCCTAGATAGAAAAAAATAATCCAAGAGAAGCGCGAGAGAGTGAAATAACCCAATCACAAGAGAGCACAACACTTTTTGGTGCTTGTAGGCAAAATTACTTTTATAAAGAATGAAAGGATGCTCACAAGATACATGAAATTACAAATGAGAGTTGTGTATATATACACAACTCAAGAGTAGGGCGTTTTCCCTAAGAGGGGTTATGGGCCCACATTGACTAGGTATGCCTTAACCAAACCAAGAAATACAATTAATGAATGTTGACTAGGTCAACCTTATCCATTCCTAAAAATACATACAATAATGATTGCAATATGATGTTGGCCATAAGGAGCCTTCATCCTACTATTGTTGAGCCTATGTATTCAAAGTGGTTGTTTCCCCATTTGAATGGGGCCAACTATCATCCTTGGGTGGATCAACTAATTGCCATACTTTGAAGCAAAGGTATGTGGATGTACTTGGCGAGGTTGCTTCCTGTTGAAGATGATGATAGTTATGACCTTGTATGCTTGAAGAAGGAAGAAGCTCTTGGGTTGATCACTCTTTATATTGGGCTCGATCTCATTCATGATACGAAGGATAACAAAGGTGCAAAGGAAGTTTGGATTACCTTCAAAATTCTCTTTGGAATGGTAAATACTTCTTAGGTCATCTGAATTTGAAACTGAATTCTCCAATCTTAAAATGGGTGACATCAACACTATTGAGGAGTATATTGCAAGGTTTAAAAACATGAAGGTTAACATTATTCAAATAGGACGAAAAGGCAAATTAGAGTTGTAAGTTGTAAGTAATGTTCTGAATAATCTCTCTCCAACATTCAAATCTTTTTCTCTTATATTCTACTTTTTTTTGTCAAGGATTCTATAACTCTTACTCTCGAGGAGGTTTTCTCTAATCTCATTCAACATCAAGTTTCTTTGAGGAATATGGGTGAATTACACTGTTCAGTGTTAATATCAAGCCCATCTAAACGCCGTCTCAACCCCTCTTTATGAGTTTGACTAGGGTAAAGGGGATACTCAAAATCCTCTAAGAAGAAAAAAATCATATGCAATTGTTGTCATAAGGAGGTCTATGCCTTCAACTCTTGCTTTGCTCATCTTCAAAAAATTGAAAATACCTTTTTGATGAGAATGTTGGATCTTCTCTTATTGCACTTTTGGTGGTGCACTCTGCGCTTTGGTCCTCATCTTCTCAGCAAGAGAGGATTGCTAATTCTAGAACTACCCGACACATGACCAAACATGAACACCATAAGGAGTTCTTGAGGACAAAACAAACTGAGATTCCCTGCCTCTTGCATCAGTTTATAGTGATATTTGTGGACCTATGGCTACATCTATTGGGGAGGTAAGTACTTCCTTACCTTCATTGATGATCTTTCTTTCTTTCTTTGGGTATACACCATTAAATCTAAGGATGAACCATATAGAAAGTTCTAGGATTTCAAATATCTTGTGGAAAATCAAAGAAAGAAGATCAAGTTTCTCGGAATTGATGGCAAAGGTGAATATATTAGTAATGCTTTCTAGTCATTTCTTGTATCTTAAGGCATCTCTTAGTGGATTTCCTTTCCTTCTCTCCACAACAAAATGAGGTAGCAAAATGGAGGAATAGTTCTATCATGGAGATGGCTTGTTGCATGTTTCACTCCAAGAAAATTAAGCTTTCATTTTGGGGAGGGGTGGTTGTTTGCGTAACCCATATTTATCAATAGAACACCTACTTGTGTTGTCACTGGTATGACTCCTAATGAGAAATGGCATGGCAACAAACCTTCTATTTCTCATTTTAGAATTTTTTTGATCTAGTGCATGGGCCCATGCTCCTAATGAAAGACAAACCACATCCACATCTCTTGACTCTTGCTACACTTCTAGTTGGCTACAATGAAACTCTTGAAGGATATTGCCTTTATGACCACACCACTCACTGAGTAGTTGAAATATAGAGAGGCTATTTTTCACGAGGTTCCTACTCATGGATTGCCGAGATCTTTCCCGTTACTTCTTTCAAAAAATTCTTTAAATAGATCTCAACATGCTTCCATAGATCATGCTGCTTCTCATCACCATGTAGGGCCTTTTCCAGATGATTCGTGTCGTTTTATAATGGGCCTTTTTCCTTCATAGTATGATGTTGGTCCTCTCTCTACTTCGATGAGTACTCTCCTAGGTACTTCTATAGTATCTGGTCGGAGTCCTATGGCTAACGTGGACCTTATTAATGACTCATCCAATGTTCCTATTGTAGATGTCTCTTCATATTTTTGGGATGCTCTTGTCAGTGGCTTATCTAGTGTTGATGTTGTAGATGATGATACTCTTGTCAATGACTCATCCAATCCTCATGTTGCAGATGCTTTTGGCACTATGACTTTATTGTTCAGTGATGATGGAGACTCCTTGCATGATTCACTTGCACCCAGTTACTCTTCCTTCAGATAGGTCAAGGCCTACACCTAATTGGGTTATCTCCACTCTTGTTGATGTCACAATTTTTTTTGCTTGTCCATTCATGTGAAATTGGGAGGAATCTCCTCCACCTCGGGCCTTTCTTGGTTAGATTGTTGATTGTTTTCACGATGAAACTGATGCAGTTGAGTTTCTCATTGGCCCATTTGGGCACTAGTAGGAGGAATCTTGTCCACCATGAGCCATTACTCAGTTTTTTGATGCCCTTGCTTAGCTACGATGTCTCCCACCTAAATCTCTTTGGAGCTCAACCTTGACTATTGTTAGAAATTCAAGGGCAACTGGAACAGAAATATTGTTTTAGTTTTATTTACTACAGTAGATATGGATCAGCAATCAATTTAAAATTTCTGAAGTAAACCAATCACAGAAATAACATGATGAATCTGAACTAAAGAAAACAATCCTTAACTATATCTGATCATGCACAGATCTGATCATTAGTAAAAACAAGAAACAATTCTGATCATTAACTTGAACAAAGAACAGATCTGATCATTAGCAAAAACAAAATCTGAACATTACCTTAGCCAAAAACAAAGAACATATATACCTGATGTGCTATTGTCCTCTGCTCAGAAAAAGCTTTATGGTTCATGGATCAAACCCTTAGGGGTAGATCTCATCATGAACTAGTGAACAGTTTTGCCAAGAAGACTTTAGGGAAAAAATCAGAAAACCACCCAGCATACAAATCATCAAATACAGGGCTGAAACAAAGGCCACACAGTCCAAACTTGAGGCTGAAAAGAAGCCACTAACAACCCTACACAAAAACTGTCCAGCATATAGAACTGATACAACAAATAGGGAAGACTTAGATAGCAGTTATTAGGGCTATCCCACCAAGCCCTGAAAGCTGTAACTAGGTAGCATAAACAGGTGACAGCGGCAGCACACAAGAGGCACCGGTGGAAGCCTAAAAGGGAAGACAACAACAACAAGAAAGGTAGCGGCTGGCTGGAAAGGAGGAGAGAAGGGGGGCTGCAACACTAAACCCAGCAAAGGAGGGAGCCTCACCACTATACCAGCAACCAAGGAGGGAGCCGCACCACTAACCCAGCCAGAGGAACAGTTCCAAAGGAGGGCAGCATCACATACTCACCAGAAAATCAGATCAAGAGGGCTGCACCCTAAATCAGTGACCAAGGAGGGAGCCATAACAATAAATCAAGAAGAGGATAAACTCCCATGAGGCCGCACCCAATAAATCAGCAAGAGGATAAACTCCAAGGAGGCCGCACCCCAAAACAGAATTGAACAGAAGTAGCCGTAGCAAAAATCAGACCAAGAGAAGTGTGGTAGGAAGAACAATAATAATGTGTGAGAGAGAGGGGAGAGGTCTCTTATTTATAGTTTAGGTGGGTAGGTTAGGGTTTAATAAATAACCCTAACTTTAGGGTTAGATAAAACCCTAATTAATAAATAAAATAAATAATTAATATTTTAATTAAAATATTAATCACAATAGTCAACAAGTCAAGGCGGCTAGCAAAGAACCAAACCACATAAAAGGAGGACGTGGCACAAGCAAGAGGTTACAACAGTAACAAGACAAAGTCAAAGGGGGTTCTTCTTCAATGGCAAACTGTCCACATAAGTCTCATGATAACTTATAAGCTTTTTGTTAGAATATAATGGATGTGCTTGTTTAACCATAGACAATATCTCTATTGTCACCCAACCATAGGCCGAAGCCACCCCCGAGCACCTTAACCTTGACGGAGAATCATTCCGGAAGCAAACCCTAGGCTAGGTAGCTTAAACAAGATAGCGCACCAAACAGGAGTAACAAGAGCTGATTAGAGATTCCAAATCATAACCAAGAGAGAGTCCAGGCCAAAACCGAAATCTGCTAGCTGCAACAGCTGAAACGACAACTCTCCTCCAAACTTGCGCACAGACTGGCCAACTGCAGTGCGCACAAGTGCTGCTTCTGCAGTTTTGAGAATGCCTGCCAGAATGAAGACTGGCCTCCTGTATTTATACTAAAAATGACAAACTGCCTGAGGCGACTTCTCATTCTGGGTGCCTATTTACTTAGTATATAATATTTCTTTTAGCCGACTTCTTCTCTTGGAGGCTAATAACCTAATACAATTTATCCTCTTGAGTCGACTTGTCTTCTAGGGTTTCTTCTTGCTTCTCAGAATATTCTATTCTCATCAGGTTTACACGTGGAGGTAAATACCTCCTGCAACTACCATAATATCAACACTCCCTCCTAGCTAGAGAGGTATTTGAAAGTAATGGTCTTGAGCACAAACATACCATTTACCCGGTAGCATCAACATAGTCGTATAGACTATCTCATGACTAGATCATGAGCACCATCATCACTATCAATGTCATCAGCTGCATCATCTCTCGAAACCATACTCCATCTGAGTAATCAAACATGATGCTGGATAAGTCACTCACTCCACAGAGTGACACAAGAGCCATTCTTCTAATCTGGACATATGTCCTAGAAGAATGAATGTTCTGAACCATTTTCCGTGTGGGAAATCTCTGTCCATTGATCATCCATCTAGCTGATAATTATTTCCAACACTACCGACAGTCTTCAAGGCGATCAAAACAATGTCATTCAATAGAACACAATTGTGTCTATCCATAGTAGCACACAACTACAATCCAGTGGTACACTGCCACACCAAGTAGCAAACAGATACTTGATCAGTGACATATAGTCACAATCAGTGGAACACATCCACTACAGTAGTATACATCTATTGTCCGGAGACATACAGTCTCCATAACAATCATATNCTATTTCAAAATTAAGAGAAAAATGATTTAAGCAATCAAATTGCACGTCCTAATTGTTTTTTTTAGTGGAACTTCATCATATCATTATTATTTGAATATTTCTAGGATGTTTTGATTTCTTATGCAATCCACCTGAGTTTGTGTGCAATCTTAACCTTTTTGTGCTTCCAACATTTTAGATTGATAAAGTCCAAGTTACCAGATCTGCCCCACTGGTGCTGGATTGGCGGATCCTAGGGGGGATCTGGTGGATCCCTGGATCTGATCTGGCCCCGAAATTGATCCCGAAAGTTTCGGGCCGAAACCACCTAAATGGATCCCCAGATTCTTAAACAAATCCCCAAAAACAGAAACGGATCCAGGTGTGTTTGACCTTGGTTCCAGTGAAAAGCATTTTTTGTTGCTTAAAAACCCCAATTTTTCTGGAAAGCCTAAACCCCATGTTTTCTGTCTATAAGATGATGCCCTCCTCAATAAGCAAACAAACAAGTTACAATAATCTATTGCTTGGAAGTTGGACGTTGATGGTTGGATAGTGCCACACTGTGGATACATTAATCTATTGCTTGGACTATGGAGCTAGGAATCGGAGCAACAGCAAAAACTCTCTTTTGGTTATAACTTAAAGTTCTAATGTTGTGACTCATGAATGGTTTTTATTCTTAACTCTGAAATTTCATTTTTTGTTTATAATTATAAAAATAGTTTTTATATATTTTGTACTTGCTGTTACT
>SNQJ01S0080890.1:12547-35580 GCA_010110895.2 Picea sitchensis | reverse complement strand
TCGTGAGACCGTCCCCGACCTAGCACCTTTCATTGCCTTCCTCCGACCCCATTTTAAATGGCAAAGATGGTTGGTTATGGTGTCCTATTAAGTCTAATAAATTGATTATTAAACCTATGAGCTAATGTATTGCAGTGTGTGTTTGAGTGCTTGCAGCTTGCTCAAAAATGCCAAAGTATTGAAACTGAAAGATAAGAAGGTCGATGCCTTTAAACAATGAAGTTGTAAATTAAGTTATTAAGTTGTTGAATTATTGCATGTAAATGTCAAGAACTGAAAATGCTTGTGAAACTGAAAACTTTGAAAGTGAAGGCTAAAGCCTTTAAACCAATAGATTGCAAGTTAAATTGCTTAATTAGATTATTGCATGTGAAAATAAAGCAATGGAAATAACTTGCAGAAAATAAAAAATGATTACTTAAGAGATTGTGTAACCGACATGTGCATGCATGTGTGTAAGATAAAGATTAACGAAATGTAACTTGCATGCAACTGAAAAAAAGAGATTTAATCTAAGCCTCCACAGGCTCTAAACGAGCAGTTAGGTGTGTATGATATACTCTAGATAATTTCAAGTTTAAGCATGCATGTAGATATCACAACTAGCTAGCTAAACTAAGCAAGGAAAAACAGAAAGGAAATCTAACTAACTTGCAAAGTAAAGATTGAAAGGAAAGGAATGCAAGCCACTTGGGTACACTCCTTTGGGCTTGCGTTCAGTGATTTGGAGAGAGCAGAAAGAGGAGAAACGGTTACCACTTCAAAGGAGTTACTTGAGGGTGTGTTGTGTTTGAAATTGGGTAGCATGCCCTCTTGTCCTGGCGAGAATCTGCAAAAATCAGCAAGTTATTGCTTGCTGATTTGAGTTGTAACACACTCACAAATGATTATGACATTTTTGTTCTTCAACAGAAACTTTGTGCATATAAAAACCATAATTTCATATTGATTAAATTGACCTATCTAAGCAAGTTAGATACCAAAAACTGAATATGAAAGAATGAGGAAGAAGGACAGGAAATGCTTGTGAAGTTTAAGTGAAGATGAGGGTAAATTTGTACTTGAACTTATCCCAACAACCTCTTCGAGATGATCTGCAAAACTTCCAATAAATCGAGAAATGAAATAGATAATGATTGCATGCACTAACAATACAACATAGTTTCCATCATTAGTGAATTCAAAAACATATAAGCTAGCAATTATACAATTACTAAGCCTAGCCAAGTAAACTAATTTACGCAACAATCTATTCAATAACACAATAATATCGAAACAAGAGCAGTATCACCTCATGAATACATGGATCATCCAGACAAATCTTGAAATCCCCGAGTCCTCCAAAGCAATTTCTTCTATTATCCAATGGGAAAAGGTTGTGGCAACAAAGTTGCTCCAAGCTCTTCAAGAACCAAAATCAGTGAAGCGAGATGATAATAATGAGAGAAAGAGAGAGAGAGATGGAGAGAATTTGGTAGCATAACCATACTGTGAAGAATGGTAAAAAATGAGGGAGTAAGAGATTTCTTTTATAGCCTTGAGAGACCAAGAGACACCTCTTGGATCTTCAACAAGTGTCAAACATCCAAGGGAAAAGACAACTCAAGAGAAAAATCAACCAATGGGGGCGTGGGCTTTTAGGTTGAGTGAGAAAGGAATGTAGGATGAGTGGATGGGTGATGTGGAAAGATGAGAGGGGCATATTGGTTGAAGGAAAGACCCACGCTTTCATTCCATCCTTTAATGAGATGTTTCCATCTTCATGCTTGAGGTTTCCACTTTTCTCAAAAGGGAAAGTGTGAGTTCAAGAGGGGAAAGCGTGAGGTAAAAAGTGTGTGTGGAGTGTGTTACACACACTCTTATGGTGATGTGGAAGCATGGGAAGGGCGCACCTCATGAGGAGGGGCCCATAACCAACTATTAAATGAATTACCAACTCAAAGCATGAAGTGGGGACACATTCCCTCAAAGGGGGCGCAAATCCCAAGGTAGGAAATATTAAAGAGTGGGTAAAAAGGGTAGGTAAGGTTAGGAAAGGGTTAGGAAGGGTTAGGTGGGGTCCCTCTCATTAATTATCACTTTACTTCACCTTATTTGACTAATTATTACAAAATTTGACATTTTTCCATGTCCCAGGTTAGCAATTAAAATTGTTGTTAACTGCCTAAGACTCCTAAGTGGACAAAACCCTAACAAAACTATTCCGACTGAGTTGAAACTTGGTCCAAGGGTGTAGGGGATCTCATTACCTTTCTTTTGAGTACAAATACCCCTATCAAAAGCCCAGGGACTAAGTTTTACATTATTTCGTCAGAATTAATTAATTAATTAATTAATTTAATTCCCCACCTTAGGAAAAATTAATTAATTAAAAAAAACCTAGCTAGACTCGACTAAAAATCACGAAACTTTGTGATTTGTCTTACATGGTCATTTACATCGTTCCTAAACACTAGCTACCTAAGAATGACTTCATTAGAATGCCTTTCACCACTTTGGAGGATTTATTGCTAGTGGGAGTGAAAAACTCAAGGGAAATTAATAAGGCTGGTTAGGCCAAATCAACCTCCTGAGGATAAAAAATACTCAGTGAAAGGAACTCTCCTAATGAAAAATCCTAAGGCAACTGACCTAACCATGATCCATGTAGACCTATTACAATATTAACCCACGCAGGGGTGCGAGAATCCCGCTTACAAAACTGTGTGCTAGAGCAAAAATTGCCCTGTAGAACCAAAAAGTCTTCGACTTCTTTGCATCTGATGGTGCATATCTTCATGGTACATGGAGTTGAACCCCTAGTTGAATAGGCGGTCAACACCATCCTCACAAATCCAACAATATTTATCCTCTCTCATATGAGTGTTGAAATGATCTTAACAGGTACCATGTGAGGCCTAACTGCTAATAGATACGTAAGTTCATAAGAGTATAAGAAGTTAAAACTAATTCTGGACACCCAAGCCCCACGTAACTGCGAGAAAATGAAGGCCAACAGATAGCAACCATCATCAGTAACTGTGAACTTGCACAGGACTGGCCAACAGATAGCAACCATCATCAGTAACTGTGAACTTGCACAGGACTGGTGAAGGATATTCATGGTAGTAGCATCACTTGTGGTGTTGGTGTTTTCTATGCGTTGGTTTTGTTATCGCACGTTTGTAGGAAAGATTTGCAAGAGCTTGAGTCAAGTGGGTTGACTAAAGTGTACAGGAGCTTCCTCTACCGGCCATACCTCGATGGGGAGCTCTTTCATTCAGGGAGGGCAAATTCCGGGGATATTCCCTCAATGTCAATCTGATATGGGAAGCGCCGATATAGCTGGTGGAGAAACACCTTCACAGATTGATGCCCAAGATAGTCACAATGTAAGATCAATTGCTGAAGCACCTGTTTGCATAAAACAGTGTGACAACTAGGAGGTATGCTTGCAGTGGGTTAGCACTTCCATAAACCAATGACTATCTCTTAGTACATACGCAATTATCAAATGCTACTACGGACAGCCGATGGCTAATAAAGCAAAGAGTATAATAACTTCTCAATAAAAGCATAAAAGACAAAATAGCATTCAATGTGTGCAAATAAAACCATAGGAATGCCATCATCAATGCAATCGCTCAAATCAATGCCTATATATAATAATTGCCACGCCCAAGCAATTGTTTCTGCAATAGACGGGCCAAAAACTAAAGAGGAATATGACAAAGAGTTAGATCGTTTGTCAAATTAGCTTAAGAACATGAACAATAACTCAATGCCAATCAATAGGGCTGCTAACAATCACAATGTTGCAGGTATAAGCCAAAGAAAGCAAGGCATGACGTCAGCCTGATGTAAGTGGCAGATTTCTGTGTGTGATTGCTGTTACCAAGCCAATCAAGAAGAAAAAGAGATTGTAAATTGCTTTCGTAACTAATCAACTTGTTAAGCTAGCAATGATTTACTGTAGAAAGTGACAAAGGCAAACATGCAAGGTCTTTAAACAAAGGTTTTAGTGATGTATGACGTCACAGCTAGGTAATGTTTGTTCTTTTGCAGGTTAGCTAGCCAAAGTGGAATGCTTTGTCAAAGCTCACCAATCGGGCATGATCCAACTCATCGGCTAAGGAAGGTGAGGCCGCACCCTTTATCCAAGCAAACTCTAGAAAAAGGTTCAATGCTATCCAATTTAAAAGTTAGTCTAAAGATAAGCTAGGGTTAGCAACTAGGTTAGTTAGGGTTTTGCAATTTTGAAAAGAGCCTGGTTGAGGCTAAATAAGCTCTAAGCACTAGATTAGTGCCTGCCACAATGGAGTCAAAGAGAAAGGTAACTACTGGTTTAGAAGGACTTCAAAATACATAGAACTAGGTTTTAGTGTAGAAGCCGTATACACGTAAACCCTAACCCTAAGAAAAGTAGACTAACCTAGGTGTAGCAAAAGCTAGGCCCAGAGCTTCAAACCTCTCCTTTGGTAAAATGGCGGCTTTAGGAATGTTTAGGAAACCCAAGGCTTGAAAAAAGTGGGCGAAAAGTGCGCGTTTCTCTCAAACCCTAGAATCAAACCCTAGGTGTGTAGCAAAGGCTAAGCCTAGAATCAATTCTTTCTTCAATTTCTACCCAAAACTAGCAATGTTAAAGAGAGAGTTTTAGGCATAGCTATAATTTCTCTCAAATCAAATGGTTAAAGCTAATGCCATAGTATTACAGTCCTTAAACCTACTTCTGTGTAGACTCTAGCGGTAAGGCGATTTGCTAGCAATAAGATAAGCAGCTGAAATGGGAATGACAAACAACTATTCATCTGGCAAGAAGCTTTGGAAAGAAAGTTATTACACTAATAAAGATCACAAGAAACATTAATCCAACCAAGCTTAAACTCCGACAGCAAAAGCAATCCACTTCACCAAGAAATAAGACCTCCAGAGAGTTGCGCTACCTCCTCCAACAGACCAAAAAATAAGACAAGAGCTGAAGAGTCTCTCTCACAAAATGAGAGCAGCGCCGTTATGATATTAAGAGGGAAAACATCCTCTATTTATACAATACGTTGGACCTTTAAAATCAAAATAGTCAACAAAATAGCCGACATGAAGCCAATAGTCCAGTTTTAAATCATTTGTTACTTTACATGCTAAAATGCCAAAATGAGCAAAACATAAGGCGCCATTCTCTAGAGACGCAGAATTTCTTTGGGCATGACACAAACACCAAAATGAGGAACGTTTTCGTCTCCTCCTGGGCTCCAGCATCATGCCACCACGTGCCAATCTAGGCAACTCAAAGCCAATGCCCGAACGTCCAGCACGCATGTAGACGTCCTGTCCATCATGTATCCATTGGCCCATCGGCTAGGGGTTGATCCCCATAAGCTGATCCACGCGACGTCCTGATGAGGGGTGGGTTCTTCCTCTATGCATGGCCCGATGAAGCCCATCCCGCCTCTGCCATCCCAGTCCATCTGATGGTTCTTCAACCCCATATCCGAATCATCTCCCCATGTGTACCGATCCCGGTTCCGTCCGCCGGGCATTGTCCAGATCGTGTTCAGTCATTTAGTCCAAACATCATGGTAAGGGCCAATTCTACCCATTAGATCGGGCATACGGATAATCTCTAAATGGGACTTCGACAGCTCGAAAAGACTCACAATCACCCATATAAAGCTCAAAGAAACCAGTACACAACCTAATAATAATAATCTACAAGAACCGGAAAGTTTCCGCAAAGGGATATCCAAAACATGCATAGCGAAATGATATACCAGGATGGTTCCAAGCACGTAATTTAGGGTCAGGGTCAGGCGCCCTCGTAGGAGGCCATCAGACTCCGGCCAGTGATGCAATTTTTCCAAGCCCCGATAGCCTTTGATTCTTTATTTATTTTTTATTACTAAGCCTTAACAAGAGGGATAATTGGCCTTGGCTTAGGTAATGCGAGTCGACAAGCAGAGCACTCCACGTTCTAGAAATGAGGGAGGGCCTAGCCTGATGAGACCCCTCTTGGGCTGGGTGTAAACCAGCAGTCACCCGCCTCAAAGCTTGGTGAAACGGGAGCAGGTAGCTAGCACTGCTGGCACGATGAGAAACATAGCTGGGCTGGGCTCGACATAACTTCCCACCCTCCTGCCAGGCCCTGTACTGCCATTAGGGTCCCCGGGGCTTTCTTAAGCAGAGGGCTTTTGGCTGCCTTCTGGGATCTCTGGGCGGGCGATTCTGTGGTTTACTTCCTGTGGCTTTATTCTACCAAATTGTTTTACCCTCCTCAATTTTTGGAAATTCTTTCCCATAAGATAGTACCTTGATAATTTCTCCTGAATACGTACTGTAGCTAAGAGATAGATGAGTTGGTTTTGAAGAAAAAGCACAGGGGAGCGAGATTGAAGGGATTTCTTAACTCTCAAGTAAATCAAACCCATGAATACCAATCTGTTTAGGGTTACCTGCCAATTCACCCTGTGCTGTCGAAGTGGTTGAAAATCAAGCGCCATTCTGAATAGTAGAAAGTAAGGGCTGTTACAAGAAAGTTATAATGATCGGGGCCACACATACCTATGATACTCTTAATCATTACGCATGGAGGGGAACTTTTCTATGTGTGTTTCAAGCTGGAATTGAGCAGGGCCACGGGCACGCATTTTATGTGACAAATCCGTCAGAGAGGGTCCCTCCATGCTCGGGGTCGCCTCCCGGCCTCTATTCCATGTTCAGGAATGGGCCTTGGTGACATGATCTCCTAGTTATCCCTGGTTACTGGAGATAACATCCTGGCTCCAACTTGGGATATGCGCTAACCGGCAGAAATGCATGAGGTGTGAATTGGTTGAATTTGACCTCGCTTCACAATTTGACAAAAGGTATCAAGAATAAGAGATGGGGTGGTATTGCCACCCCATAAAGTAAATGTATATAAGGTTAAATGTGCATATAGGCGTAAGTAAATGTGCATATCAAAGCGATATAAACAAGAAACAAACAAAAGTGCATATAACCATAAACAATCAATGCTGTATAATACACGGAAGTGAATACTTACCCGCAGGATCATGTATTCGATGTGATAGTAACGCTTTATGTGTGTGCTGCCATCGGTAAATCATGATTTCTCCTTCCATTGTTTCCAAATTATAGTATTTTATCCCCATAACTGATTCCAAGGACCTCCTAATGTGTCAGCCAAACTTCAGGCATACATGGCTTTTTCTTTCTCTTGTCCCATAGAAGGACGAGGTCTCCTTCTCAACAAAATTTCAACTCCTCGGGTTTCTAAAATTGGGGTAGTTCTTGAATCTTCGATTCTTTATCATCCGACTCCAAGCAATTCTTCGAGTCTCATTCACTCCTACTCACAAATACTTATTCTTCCTGATTGCCTCGTGATCCGTGGTCGCATCACAAGGTAAATTGAAGAATAGGAACTGAGATTTTGCTGGGAGTTTTGTTTCAAGTCCATATACCAGCTCAAAAAAGGTTTTCCCCGAGATGTCTTTGTTTTATTCTATCTGCCCATAATGCATACTTCAACTTGTTGTCCCATGACTTCTTATTTTCAACCACCTTCTTCAAAAAATATTCATAAGATTCTTTATTGGTTGATTCTCATAGCCCAGATATAATACCAGAAATCGAAATCTTTGGCATTATATGTAGTGATCTTGGTAGGCACCCCAAACCGTGTTATAATTCGCTCTTCTAAGAAATTCATAACAACCTCTTCGCTGGCCTTTGTGGGGAATCGATTCAACCTATCCGGGTGAAATAGTCCTAGAAGGTCAAAATCCACTCCAGATCCTACTTGAGTTGTCCTGAATTCAATTAACAAAATTCAGGGCCCCATCATGAAAAAGCTTCTACCATCACATCGGTTTTAAAGTTATTGGGCTTGGAGCTTTGGTTTGCCGGTGAAGAATTGGCAAGGCTGGCGGATCGGACGACATACCGAGAAGCATCCGAATATCATGGTCGCCAATAGTATCCCCAAGCCTCAAAAATCTTGTGGGCAAAGTGGGTAATGCAAGATAATGCCCACCACAATATCCATAATGTAACTCCTTCAAGATCTTCTTGGCTTCATCCACGGGTTCACGCATCGAAGTATAACACCATCCGGATTTCTCCATCCAAGTCCATTCTCCGTCAAACAAAACTTCATGGCTTTCAATCTCAAAACTCTCCTTTTGTGATCCACAAGATGATCCGGACATGACAAGTCCTTCAAGTAATAGACTATGTCAAAGTACCACTCATCCGTCTCACCGGGTTGTCACATTTACTTTACCATGCTTCTTAGTGACCGCTCGCCTTCACCTATCCAGATAGCTTGATTGCTTGATATCCGGGCCAGCCCCCGCCTTTAGTTTTGGTAGGTTTTTATTTCCAAATCGGGAGTCTCCGAATCTTTGATACCCACTTTCCTCCGGTACCCATGCAATCTTGTTGGGATAGGACATCCTTACGGCCGATAATGGACACATAAGCTTCCGATCCATTATTGTAGCCTATAATTCCCTAAATGCCGAGTGGATTTGGACCTGCCATAGGGCTTGCTTTTTTCCAATGGTGTAATTCACCAATCTCGTAACCTTTGCTCGCGAAAGCCACTGATGTTCGAAGTTGTCCGCATCCTTTGCATCAATACCCCTGCAATTGTGTCCTGGGACGCAAATGAGAAATGATGAAATCTTGTGAAAAAATCAGGACTGATCAATACAAAAGCTTGTGGAGAGAAGGCTTAATGTCTTCAAAGGACTTGTCGGCATCTTTTCCCCATTTGAAGGCAACATCCTTCTTTAGCAATGCACTCAAAGGTTTTATTCTTTTTGCAAAGTTAGGTACAAATCTGCTGATGAAGTTGATCTTTCCAAGAAAAGACTGCAATGCTTTTGTGTTGACTGGAGGGCGGACATACTTTATTGATTGGACTTCCTTTCGATAGATATCCATCGTCATTTGTTCGATATCTGATTTGATAGTCCTTGACTGATATATTGTTCCGACAGGTTCCCTGCTGCTGGTGAATGCGGGTCTTGAGTCGTCCCTCTTGAGTAATCTCGGTTAAAATTTAAAATCCATCCAACATTGACATCATTCCCAAGGGCTTGTAACTCAAGAAGAAGATGCTCCATGTTCGAGAGGATAGTTGTTCCTTTAATCCATGCCTCGCTGAGATTAAGTGAAATCGACATTGTAAAGGCTGGAGCAGTTCCATTCTTCTTCCTAACCACCTACAAGAGATTTTGAGCATCCAAGAAGAATACCCCGAGAAGGCTATGATAATGACCATCTTTCCGAGTCTTTGTATTTGCCCTGCCAACTTGGGTTGATATGCCTCAATTTTGTCTAAAAGGCTTGGCTCCCTCGATCAAAAGGCAGGTATAGCGCGGTCAATGACATCTCCATAGGCCTCTTTGAGTTCATCATAGTTCCAAGCAAAAAACATCTCTGAATTCCCTGATAAGATCAAGCATCGCCTTTCTTTCCTTCTCGGTAGTCCCCTTCCCTATCTTTACCGCCCTGATCTATATATTTCAGCACTAACGTTGAATTCCAGGGCGTCCTAAACCTGTTTATTATTCCTTCGTCCTTTGAAAACATCATGTCTATCAAAAAGATCTTCCAGAGGGATGCACCCTTTGGGTAAGGTGTTATTTTGCAAGTTTATCACTTCCAAAGTCCAGATTCAGAAATTTATTTGTGTATCCGCGTGGACTCTTTATCGCTTTCCGCGAATCATAACTGGATCATCATCTTCAAAAACTTGCCAATGCTCCAGTTATTCTGAATGGAAGGCCTAAAAGGACTTCCATTTTGTACCGATCATGCAGTCCTCAAGTAGGTCAAGAAGTGGATGTCAAATGCAGAGCATCCGCCACATGGTTCTCTTTTCGAGGAATAGCCTCTATTATCAATTTTTACTCAAGGTCTTTAAAATGCCTTGAGTAATATCTCGATATTTTTTAACTTCTCATTTCTAGCCGAACTTCATTTGGACTTTATGGTAGATGATAAGATCCTGAATCACCTTTTACTTCCATGATAGTGGCCCCTTTGTCAATGGCCGTGTTGAGTCCTGTAGGATGAGGCCTCATATTCGCTACATTGTTAGTACAATCAAAATTCCAATCTTATAAGAACGAGTAGAAAACTCCTCACCATAGCTACACTAATTCTCGCGACTGCCTTCCTTGACCTCGCGTAAATCCATCGTAATTCTAGTGTCCAAATTCTTCCTCGCTTCTCTATCGCGGTCCATGTTTCCAATTTTCCTCTTGAATGAACCAACTCATCTAGGCCATGGTTGATGCATAGGAGTTGATCAATCACTGCATAAGATCTTCTTAACCACCGTAATGTAAATAGATTTGGCAATTTAATGACACATTGCCCTCCTTCAGGATGAGGAATAACGAGTTCATCCTGTTCCTTGCGAATACTTCCATCCACATGTGCAATGAACTCATCACAAATGATAATTCCAAATTATTAGTACCGTCAATAACATACACATCCATTTGGAAAGGAGCATCAAGGTAAGGACTGTGCCACTTAAGATTTCATGATTCTAGAAGAAATCATCCTTGAGGTTAGGGGATAGTGAGACTTTCAAACCTAATTGCTCCATTACCTCCTTTGTCATTATGTTTGCTTTGGCCCTCGGATGCAAAAGACAATTATGAAGGAGAAGGCCATTTACTTGGAGAGTAACATAAAAGTGCCTGAAATCATGTCTTGTTGGTATTGGATCTCCCACTTGATTGATGAAAAGAGACAAATCTTAATCCCCATTTAGACTGATCCCCCGCCATGTTTCACCTAACTTCACTGCTGAGTCTCTTTGAGGCGTTCTGAGAGAAGGAGCATCACTTCCAGTTGAAGCTCCATTTTCTTTTGGCATTAGGTAACTCAACCTTGGAGGAGGCCCAAGAGCTAGCTCTTGAAGTTGAGAGAAAGCTTCACAATTCATGATAGATTCTTCAATTTGAAACTTTCTTCAACTTCAAAAGCTAGCTCTTAGGCCTCCTCCAAGGTTGTTGGCACATGGTCTTTGACCTTAAAATGCAGAGTTCCTTCAAGAGACGATAGGTAGCGGTCAATGGTTGCTTGTTCTGGACCAACCTTCGACCGAACCTTTTTGAGGGCAAGGGTGAATCCATCGGTGAACTCTCTTATGTCTTCACACGTTCCCCTGCAAACATCTTCGTACTGAGAAAAAGGTCTTGTAGATTCTCTTTGTCGGCACTTCACCTAGCTTTAGATGATCCATGCGCTCTTTACCATTCTTTAAGCTTTTCTCCTGAGTCCTTCAATCCAATTCTTGGCTTCTCCGTAAGAGATGTTGCAAAAAGCCATGAAAGTGTCTAGATGAGCTTGTCCTTCCAAATTAAAACCAAAAACGTTACAAAAAATGATCCCAATGTGGGACTTCCAGATGTCTTTTCGTAGTAAAAGAAAGGCACCAATGGTGAGTTCTTTAGGTAGTCAAGGTTCTCCACCCTGAAGGTTTCCAAATCAGCTAAATTGTAACATTCGATTAGAGACCATTGATGGGATCCCGCTGACAATGGGTGGAGAATTTGTTGGAATAGTGGTTGTAGTCACAACAGTGGTAGTAGTAGGTATGGGAGGATTTGAGTAGATCTTTCCAATGCGAGTAATCATGTTTGAAGGAAGCCTCTTCCCAAAAGGTGATTTGACGATAGGCGAATTGGCAGGGGGCTTCCCTTTGGAAATCATTAAGAGGTTTTGTGCCTCTTCTTAATTTTAGAGTCGCCGATAGTTTCCTTGAAACTACCAAAGAAATAGGTGCGCTAGTGGAGTCGCCAGGTAAGCAAAGCTTACCAAGATATGTTTTGAGGAATGTAGGACTCAAGAGCAAGAATGGCGCCCAAAATGTTATCGCACTGTTTGTAGGAAAGATTGAAGAGCTTGAGCCAAGGGCTAGACCGCATTGCACGGTGGAGCTTCCACCCAATGCCTCAATGGGGTCTCTTTCTATTTAGGAGGGTTATTCCAAGGGAGACGTCCCTATTGTCAATCTGGATAAAGGAAGGCCAAAGGATAAGGTCAAGGAGAAACCCTTCCACATATTGATGCCCAAGATAGTCACAATGTGTTCATCGCCGAAGCAATTCGCTTATGGTAGAAAACAAAGACAACTAGGATGTATGCTTGCGGGTTAGTACTTCATAAAACCAGACTATCTCTTAGTACACAAGCAATTATCAAATGCTATTGATTTAAGTCAATGATGGCTAATAAAGCAAAGAGTATAATCACTTCTCAATAAAAGCATAAGGACAAATAATAATATTCAATGAAAAATTAAACCATGTATCATATCATCAATGCAATTGTCAAATCAATGCTCATATATAATATTGCCACGCCACCTACTACTGCAATAGGTGAGACGTGGGCAAAACTAAAGAGTAATTGCGACAAAGAGTTAGAACGTTCGTCAAATTAGCTTAAGAACATGAACAATAACTCAATGCCAATCAATAGGGTCAGCAATCAAGCAACGCTGCGTGTATGTTGCCAAGAAAGAAGTATGACGCCCTATGCTAATATTTCGCAAGCAGGACGCCAAGCTTTTGTCAACAAGTCAAACCAAGAAGAAAAGAGAGCCAACGCTTTGCACCAATCAATCTCAATAGAAGTCAGAGGCTCACATCAATCAAAGAAAGTGACAAAGGCAAACATGCAAGGTCTTTAAACAAAGGTTTTAGTGATGTACGACGTCACAGCTAGGGTAATGCTTGTTCAGGTAAAGTTAGCTAGCCAAAGTGGACGCTTGTCAAAGTCAACCAATCAAAGTATGATCGACGATATTTTATCATTTAACGATTCAAAGATAAGCTAGGGTTAGCAACTAGGTTAGTTAGGTTTTGCACCTTTGAAAGAGTTTGAAGTTTGGAAAAGAGTACAACAAGCTCAAGGAAAGACTCTGTACTAGTGCCTTGTGGTTAATGGAGTCAAAGAGAAAGGTAACCAATGGTTTAGGAAGGGCTTCAAAATCAAGGACAAGAGTAGAACTAGGTTTTAGTGGTGCTGCAAAGGCAAGGCCACTAAACCCTAACCCTAAGAAAGGAAGACTAACCTGTGGGTGTAAAGTGTAAAAGGCTAGGCCTAGAGCTTCAATCCTTTCCTAGTACTTCCTTTGGCAAAACGCTAGCTAGGAATAGGTCCCATGGCTGAAAAAGTGCTTGCAAAAGGCGTCAAAACCCTAGAATCAAACCCTAGGGTGTAGCAAAGGCTTAGGCCTAGAATCAACTTTTCTTCAATTTCTACCAAACTAGCACAAGAAGAGAGAAAGCTAGTGTAGCAGCCAGCTAGCTAAACTCTCTCAAATCAAAATGGTTAAAGCTAATGCTATGGGGGACATAAAGTCTCCAACCTACTTGTGTGTAGACTCCCTAGGGTTTCAAGGATTAAGTTAAAGCAACAAGATACAATGAATGTAAAATGTAAGACAACAACTATTCATTCAAGAAGTTTTGAAAGAAATACACTTACAAAAACATGAAGAACATTAATCCAATCACTAGATGTAAACCTTCCAATAGCAAAAAGCACCACTTCACCAAGAAATAAGACCTCCAAGAAGTAAGACCTCCAAGAAGTTGCGCACCTCCTCCAAGAGACCAAAAATAAGACAAGAGCTAAAGAGTCTCTTCTCCAAATGAGAGCAAGTCGCGGTTATCATATTAAGAGGGAAACACCCCATACAATAATGTTGACCTTAAAATCAAAATAGACAACAAAATAGCCGGTTGTTGGCTAACAGTTCAGTCTTAAATCATTTGTTACTTTTTTACATGCTAAAATGCCAAAATGAGCAAAAAATACAAGGCGTCAAGCCACTCGTGAGACGTTAGCCTCTTTAGGGCATGACAAACAACAAATGAACGCTATTCTCCCGCCTCCAAAGATCGCGCGCCGTACACGCGCGGCTAATCTAGCAAATCAAAGCCGCCACGTGCCCTGAAATCGGCCCACAAAGATGCATGGTGACGCCCCGCCCATCATGGTCCACGTCCACCCCGCTGTGGGCGGATCCCCATAAGCCATGATCCATGCCAAAGATGCCCGATGAGGGGTTCTTTCCTCTATGCATGGCTCCCCGATAAGCCCCTGCCCCCGCCATCCCAACGTCCATCCGATGGGTTCTTCAACCCCATGGAGGTCCGAATCGTGATCATCTCCCATGTGCACCGATCATCCCTTCGTACCTCGGCCTCGCATGGTCCCCGCGATCGTGTTGCTAAGCAGCCTGTGGGCCTATTATTAGTCCAAAACATCATGGCAATGTAAATCAAATTTCTACCAGGATTATCAAATATGGTATTTGACACCCCTAACAGATCTTCAAATAGCTCAAAGACCTTTCACTGCACTCCGCAATTCATACAAAGTTTTTTCTTTCAGTTAAAGCAACCAAAAGGACAACCTATTGGGTCAATACCCACAAGAACCGGAAAGTTTCCGCGAAAGGGTTATCCAAAACATGTATAGTGAAATGATATGGTTTTAGGGATGTTCCGTTATAGTCGACCTAGGGTAAAGTCGCCCAGGTGCCTTTGTAGGAGGCGCAGACTCATTAAGCATGGATGCACTTTTCCAAGCCCTTATTGCCTTATTCTTCTTTATTTATTTTTTGCTACAAGCCTTAACAAAGAGGACACCGCCTTGGCTAGGTGGCTGAAATGACAAGTTGTTACCCACTAGTATTCAAGCAGTAAATGAGGGTCGGCTCGATGAGACTTCCTTCCTTTGGCCATGCAAACTAAAGGTCACTCGGCTTGGTAAATCCGATGGTGGCACTATCGCTATACCGCTAAATACCTATGAACATAATGGGTCGGGTCGACTCCCATCCCCGCTAGGGTTCCTAGACTTTATTATTTATCATTTTTCTGTGGTCCTCTCATTTCTTGTTGAGAGGCCTTTTATTGCCTCTCTGGGATCCCCCCGGCTAAGCATCTCTAGGTTTTATTTCCCATGGCTTTACCCTCTTACCTTTTGCTTTTACCTCCTGGCCTTTAGCCCCTTCTTCCCACAAGACAAGAAGTACCCTGATGGTCCTCCTAGGCTGCATCTAGGGAAATAAGATAGATGAGCGGGGTTTAAGATAGAAAAGTGAAAGCATGAGGGGAGCGGACGATGATCCTTCAAACCCCCTTGGTGGCCAACCAAAAAACCCATGAATACCAACTTTACTAGGCTACCACCAATCCCCCCAAGAATGGTCAGGTGGGTTAGTGTAAAAATCCAAGCAGTCATCCGAATAAAAGAGATGTATGCATACATAAGAAAGTTATGCACAGATCAAATATGACACATACCATGATACCTTTGAATCATTACCTCATGGAGAACCTTTTCTCGATGCAAGCCCAAGCCCAGAATGATGGAGGCCTGCATCAAGTGTGGACAACCGGGCCGAAGAAGAAGGTGGGTCTTCCAGGACCATGCTCAAGTCGCTTTTGCTCTCGTACTCCATGTCTAGACTATGTGGGCCTCGAGACATGATTCCTGAAGCTATCCCTAATGGGATAACATCCGCTCAACTCGGGACATGCTTGGACCGGCAGAGCGTGAGGAGAACTCCTCAAAGAATCTCGACGTGACCCTCGTGGACTGCCACACTTGACAAAAAGGCATTAGCAACAAGAGATGGGGTGGCATTGCCACCCCATAAAGCAACAAGATATATAAATGTGCATATAGGCGATAAGTAAATGTGCATAATGCTTTATATAAACAAGAAAACAAACAAAGTGCATATAACCATAAACAATCAATGCAGTATAATACACAGAAGTGAATACTTACCTGCAGATCATGTATCTGAGGATAGTAACGCTTTATGTGTAAAGCGGTTACTGGTAACTTTAAGATTTCTCCTTCCATTGTTTCAAGATTATAAGAATTTATCCCTGAACAACTTCTAATCTTGTAAGGACCTCCCACGTCGCCAAACTTTTGTGCATACCGGGTTTTTTCTTTTCTCTTGTCCCATAGAAGAACAAGATCTCCTTCAACAAATTTCTCAACTCGCTTTGGGATCAAAGGTGTTCTTAACTTTCTTTTGATTCTTTATCATCTGACCCGAGGCTTTTCTTCGAGTTTCGTCTAATTCTGTCAGCTGATTTATTCTTCCTTGATTGCCTCTGCAGATCCTGTCGCATCATGCAAATTGAAGAATAGGAACTCGGAGATTTATTGTGGAGTTTTGCTTCTGTCCATATACCAAATTTCTTCTTTAAAAGGAGTTTTCCCAGGATGTCTCTTTGTTGTTATTCTATCCTACTTCATACTCAGATAACACAACTTGCTCTCATTTTGTGAGAGAGACTCTTTAACTCTTGTCTTATTTTTTGGTCTCTTTGAGGAGGTAGCGCAACTTTGAGGTTTATATTTTGGTGAAGTGGTGCTTTTTGCTACTGGAAGGTTTACAACTAGAAACGATTAATGTTCTTCATGATCTTGTAAGTGTATTTTCAAAGCTTCTTTGAATGAATAGTTGTTTGTCTTTACATTTACATTCATTGTATCTTGTTGTTTCTGACTTAACTCTTCTGAAACCCTAGGGAAGCTCAGCTACTATAGGTTTAGGCACTTCATGTCCCCATAGCATTAGTTTTCTTTAACCATTTTGATTTGAGAGAGTTTAGCCTAGCCATTGCTACACCTGCTAGCTTCTCTCTCTCTCTTGTGCTGCCTGAGTAGAAATTGAAGTAGCATTGGATTCCTAGGCTTAGCCTTGCTGCTAACTCTTAGGGCTTTGATTCTTAGGGTTTGAGTAAAGTTCTTGCCTTTGCAACACTTCTTTTTCACCATAGGTTTCTATTTCTAAGCAGCCGCTGCTAAGGGAAGTGTGTTAAGGAAAGGATTGAAGCTCTAGGCCTAGCCTTTGCTACACCTAGGTTAGCCTCTCTTTTCTGGTTAGGGTTAGTGGCCTTGCCTTGCAACACCACTAAAACCTAGTTCTCCGTCTCTAATTTCTTTGAACCCTTTCTAAACCATTAGCTACTTCTTTCTCTTTGACTCATTAACCTGCACTAGTCTATAGTCTTTCTTGAGCTTACAGCTCCTTTCAACCTCCAAACTCTTTCAAAATTTAGAAACCTAACTAACCTACTTCATAACCCTAGTTTACTTTAGACTCAATTTTTAAGTGGATAGCTGAGGCCTTTTCTCAAACTCTTGTGTTTGGATAGAAGGGTGCTGCCTCATCTCCCCTTTGTAGTCATGGAGTTAGATTGGTTGTACTTTGGTCAAGTTGATTTTGTCCAAACGCCCACTTTGGCTAGCTAACCCGCAAAATAACAACAATAGCATAGCTGCAACGCCATAGTTTTAAACCTCTTGATTAAAAGTAACGTTATTTTCTTTATCTTTCATTTGATTAGAGCATTGAGCTATTGGTTACACTTTGCAAGTGTACTTGGTGAAACGTTGTGCTCTTTTCCTCCCTTCTTTGACTCATTGATGCTTGGACGTTACATCACAGCAACATTATCATAGGGTCAATGCCATACCCATTTCCTTGGTTTATACCGCACCGCTAGGGATTGTTGAAGTACTCTTTTGATTGGTACTGAGTTGGATACATGTTGTCTTTGTTATTACTCAAATGTTTCACTCATTTGTCATCTTTGACCTATTATTGAAGGCCCACGTCATCATTGCAGTAAACACTATATAGTGACGTGGCAACATTGTTATATGAACTTGATCTATTGCATTGATACTTTGATACATGGTTTGAATCTATCACATTGAATGCTATTGTCTTTATGCTATATATTGAGAAGTTATTATAAGTCTTTGTTATTTAGCCATCATTACACTCTGGCCAATAATAGCATTGGTATTTGCTCATATATTGAAGATAGTCATCTATTTTATGCTAACCCATTGCAAGCATATACCTAGTTGTCTCTGTTTTGTCTCAAAATGTGTGTTTGTGCAGTTGGTTCTTGTGATTTCTTGGGCATCAATCTATGGAAGGGTCTCTCTTTGACTTGGCCTGCCTTATCTTTTTCCCTTCTTCATTTATACATAGATTGACTTTAGGGACGTCCCTTGGACTTGCCCTCCCAATAGAAAGAGCCCCCATCGAGGTGACAAGGTGGGGAAGCTCCTGTTACTGTTTCAAAGCCTCTTGGTTCTTTCCTACAAACCGTAAGGATAACAAGCTCGAAGATCCGGTCTCTATAGGGAATGGTGTGTATGTAATTTTGTTTTGAGAAAGTAATTATCATCTACCCTTTGACACCTGGTGTGTTCTCACCTTCAAGGTCAAACTCTGTAAGTCTGTAATAGAACACTGCCAAAACATTTCACATGTCAGCAAACTCTACCTTAGCTAAGGAGTTTGTGGTTATTGTTTCTCCCCAAATAGCTCACGATCATCCCAATCATGTTGTAAACTTGATACTTACCAAGTGAGATCTATATCACGTTCATAATTCTTCTGCATTCATATTTTATATTTATAATTATGCAAATAGGACAAAGATGCAGTTTGCATTTAAACTTTTGCATCCAGAAACACAGCCTTAGGAGACTTATTTATATTCCATGGTACTTCTATTGAAAATGAATACTTATCTTGGCCAATTCAGCCTATGTAAATATATGTAAATATATGGGTCACATGAGTTTGAATGTACTTGTCTGGGTATCAGAGTATAGATTAAATATGAATTGAAATTTGACATTTTTTCCTGCATTATTTGCAGGTTCTCCATTCAGGACTGCCCATCACACTCGTTCCACTGGATGCAACAAATACAATACTTATAAATGAAGAATTTTTTTCAGCATTTCAGGACAACCAACATACATACGAGGCACAATACTGCTTTGAATCTTTGAAAATGGTCCGTGATACCTGGTTCGATAATGAGTTTTACACGGTATGGATGAAACGAATGTGATATGCAAATAACATTAAACTGATGGTGTGCTTCTGCAGTTTTGTTCGTATAGTTGAGAACTTTCTACCGAGGATAGTTAGAAGATATCTTCTATATTGTTGTCATATATATCCATCTTACAGCCATCCATTTCTTCTTTAATTAACGTTAAAACATTTGAAATTATTGCAGAGCTACTTCATGTGGGATTCCTTTACCTCAGGTGTCACCATTTCAAGCATCCTTAATGGACATGTCAATACTGATAACGAATTTGCGGAGATGAAGTTCAAAAACATCACTGTAATTACTTCAAACAAGCTGTATGGAATTCAAGATGGTCCCAAGTCCTTCTTGAATGGCAGAAATGAACCTAAATCTCATCTCAGAATAGGAGTACACAATGGTCATGTTCAGACAGGTCTTCCAGACCCATTTTGTTATGTTCCAAACGGAAAGGGAAAATGCCAGGCAGGTTCTGATTTCTAACACTACAAAATTTCTCATTTGTTGCTCTTGTGCATTCCCCTAAAATTTCAATCGTACATCAACAACATGGATGCATGTAAAATTTTAAATCATGTATAAATGGAGTTTCAGAAGGAATTCAATTATAATGAAAAGATCAACTTTTACCAAACCTTAACATTAAAATTAAGATCTGGTATTAAATGAAATCAATGATCACCTAAATTCCATCAATCATGTACAAGTGCCTAAAAGGATGAATTGAAAATTTTTATCTAGATATTCAAAATGAGGGTATATTTATAGGCACTGAACAAGTGAATGGATATCTGTGGAATTTTGGTAGTGGTTCTTTTGGTTACACAGATGATATTGCACTGATATGATTATACAATCCACTATAATTGACTAGCCAAATAAAATACAACTTGAATCATTGACAATGATCACACAAACAACATTTGCCATTTTCTACTCTAATTTCAGAATCACTTCCTCAGAGATCTAGAAAAGATCTTTACCTGAATTTTTGTAATTGATAACCTCAACTTCTTTTATAAACATCATTCCTTCCCAAATATTTATCATCTTCTACCTTTATTATGTATGCAACTATCTAACATGATTTTTCTTTGGACACACCAAGCCAGGTCTCTCCATGGGAGTGTGCAACTCCACCTTTGTTGTGTGATACAACATGCGTTTTGACAGGTTTGTTTTACAAAATGTCATTTATTGACCTTCTATAATAATTAAAAAAAAATTGAAAATTTTGACATTTTGTAACAATTTTAAAATATCACAAAATATAATCTATAGCATTGTTAAGCCCTAGGAAATGACATTTTCTATGAGTTTTTTAATATGTCTTGGTTACGTAATTGAGATTAATTAATATAATTCAAGAAATAAGATAGAAAAGAAAGCTGTTGAAGATTTTAGTGAGGCTTAAAATTTTGTTAAGTCCTTGAAGTATGATATTAAGGTGCCTTATTGGTCACTAAAATAAGTGATTGGCTCTAAAAATAAATGACTTTATGGAAATGCCTATGTATGTCAACAAGGACATTTACATAAAGACATTTATTTCAGCATCGACCCACTTGTTTTAGAGACTCAAAATACACCCTTGTATAATCATTCAAAGACTCACTAATACCTAGTACATCTTTCTTATCCATATCCATATTTAATAATTATCTTAGTATCAATTAATTCAACAACACAACTTTTTTTTTAAATCTAGAAAATGGTATTATATAGAAGTATGTCATCATCAACAAACACATGTCGAATGCGAAAGCCTAGAAAATGTGGAAAAATTAAAAAAGGAATTTTTAAACTAGAATTTTTTATGTGTTATCGCACAGTTTGTAGTTAAGGTAAAGGACGGATGAAAGGAGGTGAAACTGGCACAACTGAGACTATCCCACCACTGTCACCTCAATGGGATAGCTCTTTCTGTTTAGGGAGGTAAGGCCCAATGGAGACGTCCCTGGTGACTTGGGGTTTTGAGAAGGTAAAGGCTTAAAGGCTAAGTGATAATTCCCCCCTCACAAGTCACCACCGATCAAAAAGTCTTGGCTAATCAGCCAATAAAGATGAGTAATAACCAAACGGTGTACCTGCCCAAGACAAAGCAACAAAGAAACTAGATGTGCAAGCTTACTTGCTGGTTAGTACTTCATATAATCAATGACTTTCTGATAATAAGCAATTGAGCAATAATATTGACGAAGTAAATCAATGTTTATACAATAGCAATGATTACAATATCACTTTACAATAAATGCTAAAGAAACTCTAATGATAAGTGGCAATCAATGTAACAATATCAACACTTTAGAAATAATGCCTTAACCAATCATTCAACTGCTTTAAAGGTAAAACGAATGTTGCATAGAGGTGTTTATAGCATAAAAAGGTGACGACAGCAAGAGGGTTAGTAGGATTAGTCTAGGCTAGGGTTAGAAGTAGTTAGAGGTTGATCAAGAATGTTTCGAAATTGTTTGTGATCAAGGTACTCAATACAAAAGGTCTTAGACCAATGCGCTACTAGGGCATATGGAGTCAAAAGAGGCTGCAAAGGCTGAAGGATTAAATGATAATGAAAAGACCAAAGACAAGAGGGTTAAATGTTGAGGTGTTGCTAAGGCAAGGTCTCAACAATGAAACCCTAGGGGAGAAAGGCTCACTAAGGTGTAGAAACCCTAGGGCTTAGTGCTTTCTCCTCCTTCTTTAGTTTATTGGCAAGATGAAATCGGCTAGCTTAAGCAAGAAGTTATAGGGCTAAAGAAAAGAGAGTTAGAAGGTGAAGTGTTGCTAAGGCAACGTTTTATCAAACAAACCCTAAGGGAAAACGGCTCATCAAGGTGTAGAAACCCTAGGCCTTGATGTGTCTTCCTCCTTAGCTCAATAAAAGGAAAAACGGATAGCTAGAAGAGTAGAGATAGAGTGTTGCTATGACAAGGCTCTATCTTACTTCAGCAAATCAAAATAGCTCTTAACTTGGTAGGGACATGAGACAAGGACATTAACTAGTGCTTGTCACCTAGGGTTTGATTCAACAAATTATAACAACAAATGCAAGTAAACAATACTATAACCATTCAATTAAGAAGTGTTGCAGAAATTAACTTACATAAACCAAGAAATCATGTAGCAAAACCCTAGTTGTAAACCTTCCACCAAGAAGAAATGACAAAAAGGCCAAGAAAAGTCTTCCTTCAACAAGTGTGCCTCACAATTTCAGCGAAAACCCTAGAATAGGGCGCAAATTTCAGACCTCACTAATGTGTGAGTGAAAGATGATGAAAAAATGAGAGTAAAAACCCTCAATATATACCATACCAATGACCTTAATTAAATTTTAGGTCATTAAAAGGCCGACAATGCTACAATACCAAAATAATATTGTTTCAAATTAAAATGTCATAATGAAACCCTAATCAAGCAAAAGGTAAGACGTCATGCCCCTTCTAGAGTGACGTTGGCCCTTTTTAGGGCAAATGCAACCTCCTGGAGCAAAACGTTAGACCTCCTTGGGCTTCTCCAACCTGCCACACGTGCCAAACTACCATGACTGTCTCCCCAAAATGTCCATGAAGTTGGATGACATCATGAGCCTCCTGGGTGACGTCCTGGGCCTTCCAAGTGTTACACATTATTTTGGTCATCTAAATGATCCATTGACAAGCATGTGTTCATGTTCCCAAAAGAACCTATCTTCATGAGAAAGGTGATTGGCTTTCTCTTCCAAAAAACCTTATTAAGGAGGGTCGTTGCAGGATGCATCGTAAGCAGGGTGTGTGGATGCTTGGTCGTCATAGGCTGCCCTAAAGCTGGTTTGCGATGTCTTCGTAGGTTGCTCTACAGCTGGGGTGCGACGATGCCAAAAGGCTAAGAAAAGGTCGACCTTCACGAAAGTTCTAAAAGGGAATCTTCTAGAAGGTGAGGTGGCTCCCGTATGGTTGGGATCCTACTCGCTTCTCTGATTTGGTGGGATCATCCTAATCTCTTTAACCATCTCTCTTTCCCCTATATAAGGAGGGATTTCTCATGGAAAATGTTAAGCAAGGAATTAAGGTTAATGAAGGTTGAATTTGGCTAAGATTGTATGGAGAATTCAGCATTGGATCATTCTTGAGAGCTTCATTT
>SNQJ01S0080889.1:57765-93027 GCA_010110895.2 Picea sitchensis | reverse complement strand
ATATATATATATATATCAATATTGAAAATGATGTGTTTATTGTAATGGTGTAATATGAAATTAATGAAATCATTAATAGCAATCTTGTCCATTTCCATTGATTGGAATCTTGCAATGAAACACATATTCCACCATGCATAGAAAAGATTCTCCCCCTATATGCAACTCTACCTCTCTCTACAACTCTACCGGGAATAAAGAGAAATCCTCCACTATATCAAACACTCCTCCTTTGACATCAATGGAAAATGGATGCCCCCCTTAACGTTTTCTTCTCCTTAAGCACTTAGTTGAAACTCCAATCGATTGTCATGTCAGGTCGATCCTCTTGGCCACTTAACCAATTTTTTTTTTTTTTTATATGGACACTGTCATCTCAGGTCGATCCTCTTCCATAGTTAAATCACTTGAAGGGAATATTACCTTTATATTTTCCATATCCTTTGTTGACTTTCGTCACAAAATGTGGTTCCTTTACATATGGTTCATTGTTGGATATCTCACTTGATCCATGCTCTTTATTCTTTGTCTTCTTTGAGGCTTTGAAGGTTTCTTCTTTACTTTATGGATTTTATTTCTATGTCCTCATTTCATATTCCGTCAAGATCCCATGAAATTCATCCAATGTTAATTAATCAAGATTCTTCATTTCTTCAATGAAAAAATATTTGGTATCAAATATGAAGGGGAGTGACTTTCACACCTTTTATACAATATTTGGTTCTTCAACCTTTTCACCAAGTCCTATTATGGTGTTGGAAATTGCATCCACATAAAGAATATAGGCTACAACATTTTCTTTATCTTTCATTTTTAGGCTCTCAAGCTATCTTCTGAGAGGTTGGAGATTTTCCTTCTTAACCTTGTCATCACCTTCATAGATATTTTGAATCTTTTCCCAAATTTCTTTTGATGATACACAATCCATGTTGAAAAAATCAAATTACGATAGACCACAAAATATGGAATTCATGGATTTTGCATTATTTTCACTAGGATTCTTCCTAGTCACACCTATTGGTGAAGTCGTTTGGGTTGTATAAACAGTCACAATTGTTTTCCAAATATCAAAACCAATATCCATTAAATAGGTTTGCATCTATGCTCGATGAGGCATAGTTTGTTCTATCAAATAAAGAAGTTGTGTTTGTGGAGAAAATTTATTGAACCATCATGTGTGCTTACAATATGTACCTTCCAATGGTTATAAGTTTTCTAAAGGAACCTTTTTTGATACTGATTGTTGAGCACACGGTTATATTAAGGGGGGCTTGAACTAGTATCATATTTTTTTTTACTTTTTCAAGCATTCGTCAACCATAAGAAAACAATCATATTACAAAACATGGAACACAGTATTTCCATGGAAACCCTTTCTGGAGAAAACCACAAAATGTCTCTTTATAATTCTTGATACAAACCAGCCTACTATTACAAATATTTGTAGGCACACTGGATACACCAATCCTCATTGGTACAAATCCTAGTAGGAACCAATGTACTCTTATAGATCCTAAAAGACACCAATATACTAGAGACACCAATCCCTACTGCTAAGAACCTAATTATAAAGAGACACCAGTATTGTACAGATATTTGTAGACACCAATCCCAACCACTAAGCACCAAATTATAAAGAGACACCAATATATTTCTATGATGTGCAAAAAATTTGTCAAGTCTTCTTTCTACTTCTTCCTTCATTAGGTCTTCTTGCTACTTCCTCCTACACCAATTATACTCACTACTTCTTCCTTCAACAAGTATTCGTGTTATTTCTTTGTTTACTAGGTTTGACCAAAATTTGAATTTTCAAGTGATAACTTTCTCAAAACTTGCATTTTTGGGCCCCTTCCCAAGAATGAACCTGTACAACATGTTATGTATCCAACTTTGGAAACATGATTATGAAATTGTTACCTAAACCACACCTGTATATCTCCTTTATTCTCTAAAATTCTCATAGTCTGAAGAGTCCAGGAATAGAAGTTATAGTGAAAATTCAAAGAAGACATGTTTGAAACTAATTTCAGGAGAATTCAATAACGCTAAATCCCACGGGTCATATCTCTGAGGTATAGATAACCAACATATAAAATTTGTACCATACGTACACTAAGACCTATCATGTTTCTCTAGAATGTTTCATGGTATCAAACATCTCAGAAAATAAGTTATACTGAAAATTCTAATATGACTTGTTCGAAACAGATTTTCAAATAATTCAGGAACCCTGATTTCCACAGGGAATATCTATGAAACTACAATGAAACAATATTTAAAATTTGTACCATATGCACACTAAGATGTCTCCTCTATATATTCCAAATTTAATGCCAAGATGACCTGAAAATAATTTTTCAATTCACTCTTTGATAATCACTTTTTCACACACACACACACACACTCTTTCTCTCAAGGATTTGTCTTTTTATACTTTTTCATATTCCTTCATGAAGAGACATGTCCATTGTTTAAATAATTGATTCCCAATACCATGGGAAAATATTCCAAATACCATGGGTTTGAAACCACCATTTCACCTTTTACTTTTCACATGTTGTAACACACCCACGACAGGGCATAAATAAAACAAAAAAATATTTTTCCTCAACTAGTCGAATCCTCCATCCATGGTCTCTAATATTGGTTAATGGACCTTCAAAATTCCCAAGATGAAGAATCTCTTTGATTTCCTATTGGAATCTCTAAGAAATTGATCCATGGGGATTTGCGAGACTTCACCCATGAGAAATAGCACTAGGTGCAAGCTTCCTCCACGTGACCACTAGATGTGACCACGCGCCTATCCAAAAGGTGGTTCGCAACCTCAAAGCTCGGGTGTTTTTCTATGGACCAAACCCGATACTCCCGATTTCAGATTTCTCGATCGAAGAATCCTCTAGGCACTAGCTCCTCCCTCTAGTCTCCTTCCATTGAGAAATTGGGTGATAACCTAGGGCCCAAATACCAAGGGCTTTGGGACTTCATGTTTCACATCTCCTGAGGGAAGTTCATTTCTCCTCTCTGAAGTTTGATATGTGAACTCCCTCCAAGACCCAATATACTATCCATAATCACCCTTCGATCGATGGTTGTCATAAAATCATGAATTTTCCTGGATCTAACGACTGTTGGTTCCCACACTCAGATATAATGGCCCATATATGATCTCCTCCTGCACGGTCTTCTAATTGTATGGACACAAATTTCAATGGCCCAGATCTTTCACAGTGCTCGATCCAACGACCACTATCTCTCCCACTCCTGAGATTTCACTTTCTTCCCTGACTTGGAATATTTTAGATGTTCCAAAGGCCTTGGCCTTTGATATACCTCCTATGACTCCCGATATATGGGTCTCAACTTCTGATTTCCCTCCGGAGCTTATGAAATTGAAACAATTTTGCCTCTTGGACCTCATCTTCACTTATGAGGTGCACTTATTACTTATGATCTTGGTTCTTAGGGGATCTCAAGTTCCACATAATCCTTGCGCTAATCTACTCACATCAGATCGATGGTCCATGACCTTCCTTGAATCAACGGTCCAAATCACTTCGCAACTTTGGGTTTGATAAGTTTAGTCGTGCCAACGTGCGATTCTCCTGATGTGTGGACTTTGATCTCACAAATCCGATGGTCAAGGTAGGTCCCAATAGATCCTTGGATATAAGGTTTAGATCGCATTGCGATTTTGGGTTTCGTATTTCAAAGAATTCATCCCCTTCACAATGATTAGAAACATTCGTCAAAATTGCCAAGACTGAAGGAATCGAGGCGTTAACGTCTGCACTCCTTCCTCAAATCTAATGGTTGTGAGAGACATTGGATCCTCCAAAACGGATCTTGTTTGTTCATATTCCAATCAAAAGGATATTCTCTTTTGATACTTGAATATCGTTATCCTTCCTAAGCTTCGTCAGTTATGAAGGACCTAATATCGTTATGCTCTTTCTATTGACCTAACACTTAGATGAATTTCTTCATACCCCTTGTGCTCATTCATTAAGTCTAGAACTTAAGTGGTTCTCGTTTTTTTCTTCCCTCGTAGAGAGCTTGTGCATATCTAAACTACCTTTCCTGAGTGTAACAGGCTCCATCCTTCAAGGGACTTGGAACAACTAGGAGGGTTGACATGCATTCATGAAACTATGTCCAAGGTCGACAGACATACAGTTCTTGATTCTATCTTAAGCCGCCACAAGATGGAAGCATTTACAAGTATGAAACATGTCCTATCCATATGATTTCCTACTTTCCTAATTTCACTTTTAGGCAGATACTAAGAAGGAAATATAGTATAAATCATTAAAAAAACATAACCATCCCTGCAACATTCATAGTATATCCAACTTGAAGTCATAGTGCCACTTAAATATGCAATATATGAAATTACTTATCTATTACATGTGGTAGCCAACTAACTCACTTTTGGTGTTCATCCTCCCACCCTACCATAGGATCAGAGTCATTCATTCTTATCACTCTAGCCACCCCCATGCTAAGCCATGATATCACCAAGGAACTATCACAGTTCTCAAGGATTCTTTCTTTGTTCATCTTATGCTCGGGTTCTGTTCTCTGCAACTTTAAGAGATTTATCCCTGTTATGGCCTCGATGGGGTTTATCAGATGCTCCCTCAACATCAAGCTCATGATCTTCTATTCATTAACCCCTGGAGAGATTCATGCATCTCTGTTATGAGCATGCTCTCTCGTTTGGTGTCTCTTCTCTAGTTGTCTGTGTGTATCTATCTTACCTTCCTTATTTTTGGAAGGTTCTCAACCTATCATGTTCCTTGTATTAGAAGGAAGCTTGGGTCTGTAGGTCTCTATGGTACTTTGGGTTGAGACTCTATAGCTAGACCATGCTCCCATTCATGGGCATGGTTGATAATTCAACCACTAGTCCTTTCTTCATTAATTGATTTCTCTCCTTGGGATCTAAAGGAGGTTTACCATCCTCATCAAGGGAAATTTTGGGTTATTTGATATAATGAACCCTATCATACGGTTTTCAAATTCTTCCTCTAGAGATATCATGTCCACTACTTTCAAGGCTTCACCCCCATAGTCAGTTATTGGAAACTCAAACAATAATACATTTACATTGTACACATGCCTTAGCATGGTAATTCTTATTTTATTATTAATTACAAACTAGGGGAAACAAGGATATTACAATTCCCTCCCCCTTAAAGAACACCGCCCTTGGTGTTCCTTCTAAAAAACACCTCTCATGCCTTTCTCATTTAGTTGTTTCATAAATCTTGATCTTTCTCTCTCCGTGAGGTCCTTTTCAGGCTCTTAATATTTGTCACTTGTTTTCAGTAATTCTTGGACAATCAGACATGTTAATCATAGTCTTATGAGAAAACATTGCATAAAAAAAAAATTCTAGGAAAATTTTCATAATCTTAGCACAACAATTATCAACGCAATTTGTGGATTTCTATCCATGTGGTTGTTTTGTTATCCAAGATCATCGTTTTTACTTGACATACACATTGGTGCTATATCCCAATCAATAGTTTACAATAACTATCAAGGTTTCATCTTCCTTGTGGTCACTCACCCTCCAGGCCCAAGCTCATGCATCACCTTCTCTACTATATAGTCCCTCGGGTGATCCATCTTGCCTTGCCAATGTTTTCTCACACAGGAAGAACTACCCACCATGTGCATGATCCCAATAGTTTACAAGAACTATTAAGGTCTCCTCTTCCTTGTGGTCACTCATCGTCTAGGGCCAGTCTTAGGCATCCCCTTCACTGTTATACATTCCCTCAGGTAATCCATCTTTCCCTTCCAAGGTTTTCTCACACAGAAAGTATTACAGAGACTATTGAGTCTTACAGTAGAGGCATCCCTTAGAATTTCTCTGTCAAGGCATCCCTCTAGCTTGTGTTACCTCAACACAATATATTTCAGGTGATCATGGCTTATCACGGGGTTCTCATGGCTCAGTAGTAACCATTTTTCATGCTTTTCAGCTTAACATCCTTCCGGCTCAATGAAAGTTAAGGACGAAGGTTACTCTCCTTCTCCTGGCATAGAAATAGATAGGGATGAAGGTTACTCTCCTTCTCAGGAATTAGTCATACATAGGGACGAAGGTTACTCTCCTTCTCCCAAGTCAGTCTCTATTTCCTGCAATCAGAACATACCCTTTTTTCTCAGTTCCTCCTCGAACTTGAGAGCTCAGTCTCTCATATCTTCACTCTTCATAGATATTTTCCTTTCACCTATATCATAGGAATACATAAATTCATGAGACATCATCATCAATTTTAAATTCAGAATTTCTTGTAAATATGTTACCTACAAATTTCCAATTCTACATTTTATTTTCATATTTGTCCCGCACAGGAACCAGATTCATAATTATGGAAATTTCCTTCCCATAGCGGTTTGACTCAGTAAGCAATTGGTATTTCTTATGGGCTTACAACACTGTCATATTCAAGACTCCTTTTCTTCCTACACTTCTGTTAGCAACATTACTTGTCTTTGGTATCGAGATATCCAAGTCTGCAGGTTGCACGAGGAGCGCCCAAGCGCAGTGCATACAAGAAGTCATGTTCGGACTTAAAATCAAGCGAGCGGGTGAGATAGTGTTGCCGATGGTCCAGATTTATCCGAGGGGGCAGATCGACGGTTGACGGGGAATCGTGGCTAGCAGAGGCACACCAATATTAGTGCATTGGACAGTGCCCAATGGGTATGCAGGAAAGGATAGCAACCATCCATCTAAAGGGGACACCTTGCGCACACGATTAGGCTCCTCGTCGTTTTTTCCATCGTGATTGTGATAAGTGAGAATTAACCCCTTTCTAATCACAAACGCCGAGAGCGTCTTTGAGAGTAAGCATGGGGTCATAGCTCGTGATCACTCGGGAAAGAAAGGAGCTGTACAAAAAGGGGGCCAAAGGTGTCAGGTTTCAGTCACAGAGAGGCACGTCTCGACCTCCAGTGGCCATCGGTCCCGACCTCGATCCTGGTCTGTGCTTGGAGTAAATGAAGGAAAGAAGGGGTGGTTGAAACCTCTCCTCATTCATTAAGTACGAAGTATGGAGGGCCTGGCGAGCGATCTGATCAAGAGGGTCCTGTGTACCCATTTTTCCAGAGAATCCATGTCGAGTTCTCAACTAGCCGGAGGAAGCCTGCACACGCTAGCTCGGCAATTAATGGCTCAACTACTCCCCTTGCAGGAGCCACACGTAGTTAAGGTGATGTCTGGAAAAGAATTCCTGCCTGAATTTGGTTGAAGGGACACGAAGCCTCGGATGACTGAGGATGCCGATGTTAGGCGATTTTCTCTGAATATATAAACCTAGCCTTTGTATTTTGTAAGTTATCGATGGTAGAGAGAAGCTCCCGACAGTAAGTTTTAATAGACATTCTAGATTTTTGGTTATGCATTTGTGTGTGAGATTTCTTGTTTTATGACAGACAGTCTTTCTTACTCCATCTTATTTTCATCTCATACTAAGAGAGTTCGTGAATGACTGATTCGTGTGAATTGTTGCAATTATGTTACGATAAAGGATTTCTTGTGGCATCATTGTATTCTCTTGTTTTCTGCATTTGAATGTAAGAAGGTCTTGCATTTAGATGCCTTCCCTTACAATTTGTTTGAAACCTGATGTTACAGCAGACCTTTGCAGTTTTCCTATACAAGTCCTCCCCTTACACACCCTTACTACAACTCACTGTCTGAAGTTTATCTAAGACTTTACTCGCCCATCCATGCCTGGCCTAGTTTCAAAGTTAGAACCACACCGTCTTGAGTTAACTTCCCGTCGATCACCCCATTAAACAAATTGTGACATAAACTGATGGGTGTCGGGCTCTGCTCCTACTACAATCTAGGAGTGACTTCCGACGCTAACATTTTTGGCGCCATTGCCGGGGAAAAAGTTGAAAATTTTCCTTGGGATTGAACGACATTGAGCCTCTGATTCTGAAGGTGCATTAGGTATCATAGCCTTTGAAGATTTCTACTGTGCACCTGGTGACTCCTTTGTGACGACTCCACTGGGGTGAACCTATCGTATTAATTGTGGCTTTCATAGGTAGACACACGCGGTCTCATCCACAGCTACCTCTAGCTACACCATAAATTGATCCAGAGGTGGTTCTCATAAAAGGAAAGGCCCCTGAAGAAGAAACTTCCATCGTTGAACCAGGTAATCCACCATCTCCCTCTATAAGGACTCCATTTTCTCCTCCTTAGTTTCTTAATAGACCTCCTTCAGAGGTTTCCCGTTTCCTAAATTTTGGGAGTGTTCCTGCTGAGTTTTCCCCTCCTGGTATGGGATTGGAGGGAGAAATCCTTGTCACTCCCCTCTCCTCTGAAGCTGTGCCTTGACGTAGGCCCAGGACTACATAATATTTCCCCACTCCTGCACAAAGAAGAGAATCTACTGACTTGAGCCTGTTAGCCTTCTCCTTAAATCCCCTTTTGTTTCCCATCCCACTCTGAGACTCATTCCCAGTGGCCCCTTCATGAACTCCTTCTCCTCCAAGTTCTCCTCCACCTAATATTCCCATGGCTGGTGCTAATCCCCCTCTAAACAGGATGGACACCATAGTTGCTGCAAGATATGCTCCCTTAATCCTACCTCATCTTATGAATCCTCTCCTTGTTGGAGATTACTTGAAGTATATGCCCAAGTTCACTGGGGAAGGGGACATAACTGTGGAAGAGCACCTGGATGCTTTATATAGTTATGCAAACAACCTGAACATTGAAAATGAAGATGCTTGGATGAGAGTCTTCATCCAAAGCCTGGATGGCGAGGTGAGGAAATGGTTTAGAGGATTGGCTCCTGGATCTATTGTTGGGATCGAAGCACTGGATGATGCTTTCCTAAGGAAGTGGGGTGATAAAAAATATTTCATGTATTATATGACAGAGTTTGGGTCTTTGAAGAAGATGGAAGGAGAGTTTGTTTATGACTTCTCCAAAATATTCAATAAGATGTATAATAAAATCCCTAGCGAAATAAAACCCTTAGAAGCCTCAGCCAAGATTTCTTATGCTAGTGCGTTTGATCCTGATTTATGTCTTCTATTGAGAGAAATAAGAGCCACTTCCTTAGCTCAAATGAAATATGAAACCATAGAAGTAGAATCCAATGTATTAGCAACTGATATATTGAGAAGCAAGGCCGATGCAGGCAGAAGAAAGGGAAGGTCATAAGCCTCAACTTCTGGCCCATTGATGCCCCACCCTCAAGTGGATGGGCTGACCAAGATGGTGAAGTCTGTGTCTGCAGAGATGGAGAGAATGAAGGTGGAAGGGAGGCAAGCATACAAGGGCCCTCAGAACGCTGAAAACAAAGGAGGTTTCAGGAGGCCCAACAATATTACCTCCCCGACTATGCAAAGGGAGAGGGGAAGAGATAGAGAAGACTAGAAGATTCAGGACCCTTTCCAAAACAATTTTATGGCCGAGGAATAAGAGGGGGGAACAAAAGAACTTGAGCCTGAAATCCATTGCCTCGGAGACACTCCTCCTTTTCCTCATCTCACTCAATCAACATACGAGGAGTCTCTCATGGATAGTTAGCTAAATGAACTGAGTAAGGGAGACAAGACTAGTGGCAGCCAAGGCAGGTATGATCTGAGGTCTAGGAGAAAGACAATAGCACCGGATGTTCCTGAGAAGTCCACTAGAATAGAGAAACTTGCTAATGAGGTAGAGGACAGTCACAGAGGTAATAAGACCCAACCCCTCTCTCCCATAGTTCAGAGTCATGTTCCCGAAATAAGAGAAATCCAGAAGCTTACACCTTCTTTTAATTTCGAGCATGAAATTCAGAAAATCATAATCCCTGTGCCCCTAACCGAGCTGATTAAACATGAAGGGTTCAAGAAATGATTCTCTGAGATTTTACAGTCTGAAATCTCATGCCTTCCCACAGATTCCATTAATTTGCAAGATGAAGCCTGGAGTTATTCTAGGTCCTATGGTAGAAGATAGGAATGACTCATCCCCTCCCTTCTACACTTCCTTGAACATACATGACAAGGTACTGCACAACTACTTGATTGATTCAGGGGCTTCTCACAACCTCATGCCCAAAACTGTCATGTAAGAATTAGGGCTAGAGGTCACCCGAGCCTATCATGACCTTTGTTCTTTCGACTCCAGGAAAGTTCAGTGTCTAAGAGTTATCAAAGACCTGGTCGTGACCTTGTTTCAGTTGCCCATGAAAAGTGTGGTCATGGATATTGTAGTGGCTAATGTCCCCCCCAAGTTCAGTATGTTGTTATCAAGATCTTGGATAAAAATACTGGGGGGGACTTTGCAGATGGACCTCACGTATGCTACTATCCCAGTATTTGGAGGAGAACATAGGAGGTTATATAGAGAAGCCCAATTGGCCTATATAATCAGTGATGAAACCAATCCTACTAACCATCTCATGTTCGCCTTGGACATTGATTTAGGTTCTAGTATACTTCAACTCACTCATGCTCCCAAGCCTCCTCTTGAACGCAGAGAGCAGCTCACATCCCTATTTTTTGTGTCTCCTTCTTACGAAACCATGTCCCTGTCATATAAGCTGGATTTTGAAACTACCAACAATGTGGCAGAGTATGAAGCCCTTGTTCTAGGATTGAGAGTTGCGAGGGAAATGGGAATTTAGGAGGTATCAGTGTTCGGAGATGCAGAGTTGGTGGTCCAACAGATCAGAAACGCTTATCAGGCTAAGCACCCTCGACTCGGAAATTATAGAAATGAAGTATGGGACCTAATTGACAATTTCTTCTTAGCCTTCAAAATCTCTTTTATTCCAAGGGAGGATAGTGTTGTAGCCAATTCTTTTGCTGTTTCAGCTAGCCAGTTCAAGGTCCCTCAGCTGTCTATTTCTAGATATGATGTTGAGATAAAATATAGGCCCTCTATACCAGACAATGTCAAGCATTGGAAGGTATTCGAAGATGATCTGGAAATAGAGAAATTTATCCAATCTGTTGATGAATTTTATGCATTGCACATTGATCAGGTTCCTGATACAGAAGATAACCCTCACCCTAAGGTGATTTTAAATAAAATTGCTAACCACCAGATCATTCAGCTACCTAGCAATCACATTTCGAGAGGACTGATTCCTTTAGAAAGATTGTTCGATGGGAATGATGTGGCAGCGAAGGGTAGAGTTTCAAATGAAGATGTTGATACAGTCGAGTGCAACATTGACACACTGGAGGAGCCTAAGTATGTCAAGTTGTCGAGGAGTTTGACCACAGATCAAAGGGCTGAATATACTGAGTTGCTGAGAGAATTTGCTGATGTGTTTGCATGGACTTATGAATATCTCAAGACATATGCAACATCCATCATTGAACACAAGGTCCCACTGAAGGAAGGGGCTAAGCCATTCAAGAAGAAGCTAAGATAGATAAATCCCGTGTTGTTTCCTGTCATGGAGGAAGAAGTGAAGAAGTTGTTAGAGGCCCAGATCATCGTCCCCTTGAGATATTCCGAATGGGTGGCCAATTTGGTTCTGGTTAGGAAGAAAAGTGGAGAAATAAGGCTTTGTGTCGATTTCAGAAACCTAAACAGGAGCTCAAAGAAAGACAATTACCCCCTACCCAACATGGAACACATATTACAGAGGGTAACCAAAGCATCTAGGATCTCCATGATCGATGGTTTCTCTAGCTATAATCAGATATCGGTCATGCCTAAGGATAGAGAAAAAACGGCCTTTACCACTCCTTGGGGCACATTCATGTACACCAAAATGCCTTTTGGGTTAATGAATGCAGGAGCCACATTTCAACAAGCCATGGACATAGCTTTTATCAGAGAAAAAGATCGGTTCCTGGTGATCTATATGGATGACATCACAGTCTTCTCGAGGTCCGACAAAGAGCACTATTATCACCTGAGAATTTTTTTTCGAAGTGTCCGAGGTTTGGCCTTTCCCTAAATCCCAAAAAATCTTTGTTCGCTATGTAGGAGGGGAAGCTATTAGGCCATATAGTATCAAAAGAAGGAGTGAGGATTGATCCTAGAAGAGTGGAAGCAATTCGGACCCTGTCACTTCCCAGATCTAAGAAGGAAGTTCAGGCCTTTTTGGGAAAGATTCATTTTCTGAGGAGATTCGTCTCGAATTTTGCTAAGCTGGTGAAACACATCACAGCCATGCTCAATAAGGGGAATGAAGTGAAATGGACCGCTGAACCCAGGGAATATTTTGTTCAAATAAAAAAAGCATTGACTGAGGCACCAGTGCTGATCAGTCCTGACTATTCGAAAGATGTCCTAATTTTCTCTTTCTCCTCTTTTGATACAATAGCAACAGTCTTGTTGCAGAAAAATGAGGAAGGGCGAGAGCAACCCATTTCCTTCTTCAGCAAGGCACTGAGAGATGCAGAAATTAGGTATGAAATCATGGATAAATAGGCCTATGCATTAGTGAAATCTCTCAAAGCTTTCAGAGTCTATGTCTTGCACTCAAAAGTGACCGCATACATTCCTTCAGCCTCTGCGAAACACATCCTTGTATAGCCCGACATTGATAAGAAGAGGAGCAAATGGATAGCCAAGATCCTGGAATTTGAATTAGAAATAAGGCCTACCAAATTGATCAAAGCTCAAGTTTTAGACAAGTTGTTGGTTGAAACTAATCGCAAAGCTTTAGGGGTGGATTTCGTCAATGCACAATCAAAAAATCAGCATAATTAGGTGTCCAACGTAGACCCTCAAACATAACTCTTGTTGGCTCGATGTCCTTGGTATAAGGATGTCATATATTTTCTACAAGAGTTTCGGCCCCCAGATGGCCTGCAAAGAAACAAAGCAAAAGCTATGAAGCTCAAGGAAGTCAGATATTGCCTTATCGATCAAATTTTATATTGGAAAGACCCCCTGGGGTGCTTTTAAAATGTATGGACCCATGAGAGGCTAACAGGATCATGGTCGAATTTCACAACGACCTATGTGGGGGGCACCATTCCTGGAAGACCATAGACCAAAAAATTCTTAGAGTTGGGTACTACTGGCCCACCTTGTTCGTTGATGTCCATAGAGGAGTTAGAGCCTGTATCTCATGCCAAAGATTTTTAGGGAAGCAACATCTCAAGTCTCTTCCTTTACAGCCTGTAGTTGTTTCAGGACCTTTCCAACAATGGGGCCTAGATTTTATTGGAGAAACCCACCCTGCTTCTAGTGGGCAGCATAGATGGATCCTGACTGCCACAAATTTCTTTACTAAGTGGATCAAAGCTATTCCCACCAGGATTACTTCCCACAAGGTAATAATTGGTTTCCTGGAAGACCTCATCGTAAGGTTCGATTGCCTAAGAAAGATTGTCACTGATAACACATCCTCTTTCAAGGCCAAGCCGTTAGTCAAATTCTGCGAGCAATTCAGGATCAAGCTGATTCACTCCACCCCATATTATCCCCAGGGAAATGGTTTAGCAGAATCTTCCAACAAAAGATTAATAAGGATCATCAAAAGATTACTGGAGGACAACAAAAGGGCTTGGAACTCGAAGCTGAAATT
Organism: Picea sitchensis; assembly: GCA_010110895.2. Lineage (NCBI taxonomy): Eukaryota > Viridiplantae > Streptophyta > Pinopsida > Pinales > Pinaceae > Picea > Picea sitchensis. The sequence goes on along the minus strand of SNQJ01S0080889.1, from coordinate 79,495 downwards.
CGCTCTATGGGCTGATCGGGTGACCACAAAGAGATCTATAGGTGTCTCCCCTTTCCAGTTAGTTTACAGAGCAGAAGTTGGCTTCCCTTCTCAACTGGCTATTCCCGTAGCGAAATTCTTCCAGGATTATCAAGAAGATCCCAATGACATGATCAGAAGGACTCACCAACTGGTAGAAGTCCAGCAGGCCAGAGAGCAGGTAATGATCAGAAGTCAGGACCATCAACTAAGGATCAAACAGGGTTTTGATAAGAAGGCCAAGAAGGAAGGGTTTCAGATAGGAGACCTGGTACTAAAATGGGATGCTCCTAAATAGGATAAAGGTAAGCACGGAAAATTTGAAGCCCTATGGATCGGGCCCTTCAAAATCTCTAAAGTTTTCTCAAATAACACATACATGTTGTAGGATTTGGGGGGCGAAGAAGTCTTCAACAACCCAGTAAATGGGAATTTTCTTAAGAAATGTTTTGTCTGAGCCTTCAAAGGCTCCTTTGTTTTTAAATATTGTCCTTTCAGTTCTTTGTTTTTATTGTTTCGGCTAAGTAAATGACTTCGTAGCCCGACAGTAAGGCACTGGAACTGCAAAATGAGTCCTTAGAGCATCACAGGGACAACTCTATCCCCCATGGAGCCTAATGTTAGCAACATTACTTGTCTTCGGTATCGAGATATCCAGGTCCATAGGTTGCACGAGGAGCGCCCAAGCGCAACGCATAGAAGAAGTCCTGTTCAGACTTAAAATCAAGTGAGTGGGCGAGATAGTGTTTTCGATGGTATAGATTTATTCAAGGGGGAAGATCGACGGTTGACGGGGAATCATGGCTAGCAGAGGCATGCCGAGATTAGCGCATTAGATAGTTCCCAGTGGGTATGTAGGAAAGGATAGCAGTCGTCCATCTAAAGGGGACACCGAGCGCACACGATTAGGCTCCTCGCCATTTTTCCCATCGCGATTATGATAAGCCACGATTAACCCCTTACTACTCATGAATGTCAAGAGTTCCTTTGAGAGTAATCATGGGGTCACACCCCATGATCACTCGGGAAAGAAAGGAGCCTGGCAAAAAGGGGGCCAAAGGTGTCAGGTTTCAGTCGTAGAGAGGCTCGTCCTGACCTCCAGTCGCCATCAGGCCCGACCTCGATCCTGGTATGCACTTGGAGTAAATGAATGCAAGAAGGGGTGGTTTAAACCTCTCCTCATTCATTAAGTATGAAGTATGTAGGGCCTGGCAAGGGGTCTGCTCGAGAGGGTCCCGTGTACCCATTTTTCCAGAGTAGCCATGTCGAGTTCTCAACTAGCCAGTGGAAGCCTGCACACGCTATCTCGGCACTTAATGGCTCAGCTACTCCCCTTGTAGGAGCCATGTGTACTTAATGTGACGTTTGGCAAAGAATTCCCGCCCGAATTTGGCTGAAGGGACACCAAGCCTGGGATGACTGAGGACGCCAATGTTAGGTGATTTTCTCTAAATATATAAACCCAACCTTTGTATTTTGTAAGTTATCGATGGTAGAGCGAAGCTCCCGACAATAATTTTTAATAGACATTCTATCTTTCTGGTTATGCATCTGTGTGTGAGATTTCTTGTTTTATGACAGATAGTCTTTCTTACTCCATCTTATTTTCATCTCATACTAAGAGAATTTGTGAACGATTGATTTGTGCGAATTGTTGCAATTATGTTATGATAAAGGATTTATTGTGGCATCATTGTATTCTCTGGTTTTATGCGTTTGAATGTAAGAAGGTCTTATGTTTAGATGCCTTCCCCTACAGTCTGTTTGAAACCTGATGTTATTGTATACCTTTGCATTTTTCCTATACAAGTCTTCCCCTTACTCACCCTTACTACAACTCACTGTCTGAAGTTTATCTAAGACCTTACTCATCCATGCATGCTTGGCCTAGTTTCGGAGTTAGAACCATAACGTCTTGAGTTAACTTCCATTCGATCACCCCATTAAACAAATCGTGACATAAAATGATGGGTGTCAGGCTCTTCTCCTGCTGCAATCTAGGAGTGACTTCCGATGCTAACAACTTCAACTTCAATTAGCCAAACAAATTGTTAGTTTCTCTATGCACATACATTTTTAGTGCACCTTTATAACATCATCACAAACAATTTCATAGTTGTGCATACTAAAATCAAATTCATTTTCTTAAAAAAAAAGTACCATTCCCTGCAGTTTAGCTCAGTAAGCAATTGGTCTTCCTTATGGGCTTACAATACTGCCATATCTAAGTTCCATTTCCTCTTTCACTTTCAACATTCCTCATCCAAACAATTGTTAATTTCCATGTACATCATCTTTTCAAAATCAGGCATACTAATAGTCAAGGTCATTTTCTTCTATTCAAGGATATCAAGCAAAAGGATACATCATCCCTTACCTATGAATCATTCCATCTTGCCAAATTTTTCAAAATGTAATTCAAATATCAATTGATTTTAATGAATGTGCCAACATTCATGGCCACATTGATACCCAATGCACCCTTGCATTGATTTTAAGTTTCCCATACTTTTTGACAAGTACTTTTCCATGGTGTGTTGGATTTTAGCCAAGATTTTCACCATATGGCTTATTTATTCTCATTCATTGTTGCAGCAAGACTGTGCTTATGTCTATAGGTCGATCACAATCCCAAATCAATACACATGAAACTCAAAAGTTTCACATGAATGTCTTTAAGCATTCTTCCTCCATTAATAACCAGGGTGCCAACACTCATGGCCACACAAATTTGTTTTTCTTCAACACTTTCATAATGTAAGTAAAACATTGGAAGGTCCTCCTTATTTACTAAAAACTCCATTATCTGTCCTTTATGAAAACATGTATGTCCTTGAAGAAATCCCATGCAACGTGCTATCTATGAGCACTTTTGTTTCTAATCATTCCTTTATTGGTCCATGTACTCATGACATATCAGTTCATGAATTATTCCGAGGATTTACAATCAGTATTTACTACCATAGGTTCACGCCTCCATCATTCAGGTTCTCCTTCTTGAATCATACCCTACTTGGGTATCCAAGGCATACAACTGCCTTTCAATGTTTCATACATAACATTAAGACCGTAATAATTTCAGAAGGGATTCTTACCCAATACCTTCATACCTTGTGCCACATAGGCATGAACATTTTTATATCGGTTATGGATGCTAGCACCCCCTCTGATATTACCCCATCAATGGTGCTCCATGTGGACTTTTAAAGTCCCTTCAGCAATATTTCAACAAGAACATTTTCATAGTCATCGTCTGATTGAGGTTGTTCATTATTGGCAGCTATCTTTCTCAATAGTTCCAATCTTATTTCTTTCTACACAAGTACATACATCATAAGCACATTAGTTGTCATGTAAATTAAAATGCAAGTACCATAGCATTTAAAGTAATAAAATATTTTCAGACATGTCCTAGTTTATCTGTATGCACTTCATCACATTATCCTTAATGTTTTCATGAGTGCAACACAACAGTTCTCAATTGTTTTTACAGTAATACAACCATCATCACTATGATGTCAAAACATTTGCTTTCATTAGCATACTAGATTTCTCATCCAAAAGAAAAACATAATACACAACAAGAAATGAATTGAGGGCTCTCACCTTCTTCAAATTATTTCTACATCGCCTGGGACTTTTCAGTCCAACTCAGTTATTTCTAAGGCCTCACTGTCTTTTCTTTGCTTTTGCAATTCTACTCCATGTTGGGATATTCCCGCTCTTTTCCTTGATTCGTCTTGGTTAGGCCTCACCCTAACCCTTTTTGGAATACAACAACATTCTTTAATAGAAAACATTTTGTTCATAATGGATCATTAACCTGTGCATCCAGCATATTACCATTTGGTTATCAGAATGCTCAATATTCATTTATTAGTCTTCTACTCATTACATGATGTTTTTCAAAATGTAATCCATGATTTTGGTATATATATATATGTATTCATATAAACTTGTGGCTTACTGCTTAATTCTCAGCAGTCATTAAGGTTGTGACTTTGTTTTCCTGATAGAGTCGTCACACAGTTCCTCCATGGGTATTCCTTCAGCATGAAACTTCCTTATTGCATATCCATCATTATCTGTGTTAGAATCAACCTTGAGTTAGCTTTTATCTATTTACCAAATATTTTTTAAGGAATATAATCATGCATCTTTGTCATGTACCTAATTACGTGTCCATATGTATTATGGTTTTGTTAACTTACATCTATGATGTATCTAACCATATTCATAATCATAAGTAGGCATGTAGTTTCCATAGGTATATTTCACAGTCGACATACATATTTACTTTTAAGATTAGTCAAATCAGGATTGTTCACAATACTTCTCATGTCATTCCCAAAGGCATAATCATTTGCCTCTTATTATGACAACATAGCATATTTAATCATTTACCCTTCTATCTAATCATATTAGTACTCCATGAGGAAAGGAAATACATTCCCCTCAAGCTATTACTTGGAACAGAACTTTCATGACTCTTCTGAATGGATTTAGCCATGCATCCATAGTATTTGTTTAATATGGACAAGAGAAATTCTTGCTTTATATTTCCCTCATCAGGGAAACCATATGGTGCCACTACCTACAACTATACTCTTTCATCATTCACATGCATCACTTACACGTTTAATATCATTCATACCTAGCTAGTATCGATATTAGGCTTCATATTATGTATCTTCACAATGCATTAAACCCATTTACTCAAGCATAATTAAACATAGTTATGTATTCATCATGCTAGATTATTACTTACACATTTTCCATGTCATTCACACACATGGACATATCAGGATTCTATATACTTTTTCCAAGGATCTTTGAAGCATCATTATGATCATGTATACACATTCGTGTATATTTAGGTGCATTGATTGCACCTTTTTACCTAATGCATTCACTTGATAGTTTAATTTCATCATTAGTATAATCCTTTAGTTTGATATTTTAGTCACTTACAGGACTAATCTCACAGTCATATCTCATGTTGATGTTGCCTTCTCTCATGGCTATAACCAACCAAGGTCAGTTTCCGCTTTATGTGACAATGTCTTAGCAAGAAAACCTCCTTGCCTTAGCATCCATAGGGTATTACCCATCTCACTTTTCTTTGGTCATGAGGAGTTATATACTTTGAGTTTAATATAAAGAAATAATTATACTGCCAAGGATCCTACCTGATTCTATCAGATTCCTTTAATCCCACAAAGGTATTAACCATTATATAATCATCCATCATCAGTGCCTGAGGTTCCAACTGCCCATGCTTAGAGGCAGTGCCACGAACATCAGGTCATCCTCCTTTCAAGCTGAATCATCTACCCTTGACAGAACCATCCCACCTTTAGGTATCCACATTCAAGTCTTATTATGAATGTTAATTAGCATATCCCTACTCAGGTAAGAGTAGTTATCACTTGACAAGGGTTAAATAAATTCTTCTGCTAAAATTCAACAAGAATTCCCAAAATCATAGGTTCAATATGTAGTCCTTTTTCCTCAAGGAGTAAATGAAGATATCAGTACCCCTTTATGCGACTCACGCATGAGCCCAAGTAGGCCAAGTCTTGTAACCATTCTCTGATAACAATTTCTAACACACCCACAACAGGGCATAAATAAAAAAAAAACGTTTTCCTCACTTAGTGGAATCCTCCATCCGTTGTCTCTAATCCTAGTCAATGTACCTTCAAAATTCCCAAGTTGAAGCAGCCCTTCAGTTCCCTACTAGAATCTCTAAGAAATCGATCCATTGGTCTTTGCAAGACTTCACTTGTACGAACTAGCACTGGGTGAAATATTCCTCCACATGACCACTGGATGTTACCACATGCCTATCCAAAAGGGGATTTGCAACCTCGGACCTCGGGTGTTTTTCTATGGTCCAAACCCGATACTCCCAATTTTCAATTTCCCGATTGCAGAATCCTCTAGGCGCTAGCTCCTCCCGCTAGGATCCTTCGATTGAGACATTGGGAGATAACTTGGGGCCCAACTACCAAGTGCTTTAGGACTTTGTGCTTCACATCTCCTGAGGGAATTTTATTTCTCCTCTCTAAAGTTCAATATGTGAACTCCCTCCAAGAACCAATCTACGGTCCACACTTTGCCTTCGATCGACGACTTCCATCAAATCGCGAGTTTGCATCTTAGGTATTTGGATGTGAGTCCACCTTGACTCTTTCGATCCCTAATATTCTAGTAGAGTCATATAAATAGTCCATGGTCTCCCTTCGATCGACGACTGCAATTAAATCATGAGTTTGCATCTCAGGTATTTTGATGTGCATCCACCTTGACTCTTTTGAACCTCGATCTTCTGATAGAGTCAAATCAACGGTCCATAGTCTCCCTTTTGTCAATGGCTTCAATCAAATTGTGAGTTCGCATATCAGGTATTTGGATGTGAGTCCACCTTGACTCTTATGATCCTCGATCTTTTGATAGAGTCAAATCAACGGTCCACAATCTCCCTTCGATCGATGACTATGATCAAATCGTGAGTTTGTGTCTCGGGTATTTAGATGTGAGTCCACCCTGACTCTTCTGATCCCCGATCTTTTGATAGAGTTAGATCAATGGTCCACAATATTCCATGATCCTACAGTCCAGATAAACTCATGAGTTCATATCTCATGAGTTCTCATGATTCTGCCTTTGACTTTCCCGATTTGTGAGTCAGCGAAACGCTGATCTCCCGCCATGTTTCCTATCCTAATGGACGACTAGGATTGTTGCAGCTCCCAGCTACCTGGGTATTCACCTCTTGGATTCTCTGTAGGTTCTTCCTTCAAAGTACATGTATCTCTTCCATGTGTCCTCTAAATCCAACGGTTCAGATTCACCTCATACCTTTCCCTTTGGGAAGTTTAGATTACTCTCCCCCAGTTCTTCTGATGTTCGAGTTCTCGAACTCTCGAATATGCTTCCACCTGTCATCCCTGACGATGGATGGTTCTGATGATTTTGGAACTTTGAGACTTGGATAAGTACACTCTCTTGTATACGTTCAAAGGTTTTAACCCTCGTGCACCTTCCCTAGATCCAACGGTTGTTGGTTCTCAGACTCATATATGATCTCTTCCTGTGCCCTCTTCTAATTGTTTGGACGTGAATTTCAACAACCCATATTTTCACAGTTCTCGATCCAACAACCACTATCTCCCCTCCTCCTGATATTTTGCTTTCTTCCTTGACTTCGAATATTTCAGATGTTTCGAAGGTCTCGACCTTTGATCTGCCTCTTGTGAGCCCTGATATATGGGTCTCGACTTCCACTTTCCCTCTGGAGCTTATGAATTTGAAACAAGTTCGCCTTTTGGACCTCATCTGCACTTCTAAGGAGTGCTTATCTCTTCTAAACTTGGTTCTTACAGGATCTTGAGTTCACACATACTCCTTGCAGTAATATTCTCGCGTTAGATCGATGGTCCACTACCTTTATTGATCCAATGGTCTAGATCACATCGCAACTTCATGTTTTGGAATTTTAGTCGCACCAACATGAGATTCTCCCGATGTGAGGACTTCGATCTCGCTAATAGAATGGTCAAGGAGGGTCCCAATATATCCTTGGATCTATGATATAGATCGAATTGTGATTTTGGGTTTTAGATTTCAGAGAATCCGCCACTTTCACGATCATTACCAGCATTTGTCTAACTTGCGAAGACTGAAGGAATCGAGGCAGTAATGTCTGCACTCCTTCTTCAAATATAATAGTTGTGATAGACCTTGGATCCTCCCGAAGGGGATATCCTTCCCGAGCTTCATCAGTTATGAAGGACCTAAGAGAATTATACTCTTTCTATTGGACTTAACACTTAGAAGAATTTCTGTGTATCCCTTGCGCTCATTCATCAAGTATAGAAATTAAGTGGTTCTCAGTTTCTGCTTGCCTCGCAGAGATCCTATGCATATCTAGACTACCTCTCCTGAGCGTAACAAAACCCATCCTTCAAGGGACTCAGAACAACTAGGAGGGTCGACATGCATTCATGAAACAGTGTCCAAGGTTGACAAACATATAGTTTGTGATTCTAGCTTAAGCCACCATAGGATGCAAGCATTTACGAGTATGAAACATGTCCTATCCATATGATTTCCTACTTGCCTAATTTCACATTTAGGTAGATACAAAGAAGGAAATACAATATAAATCATTAGGCAAACATAACCATCCTTGTAACATTCATAGTATATCCAAATTTAACTCATAGTGACACTTAAATACACAAGATATGTGATTACTTATATATTACAGGTGGTAGCCAACTAATTGACTGTGGTTGTTTTTACTTCCACCCTACCATAGTATTAGAGGCATTCATTCTTATCACTCTGGACACCCCCGTGCCAAGCCATGATATCACCAGGGAACTCTCGCAGTTCTCAATGATTCTTTCACTGTTCAGATTCTTCTTGAGTTCTGTTATCTGCAACTTTCAGATATTTCTCTCTATTATGGCCTCAATGAGGCTTATTAGATTCTCCCTGAGCATCAATCTCATGACCCTCTATTCATTAAACCCTAGAGAGATTTGTGCATCTCCCTTACGAGCTTGTTGTCTCATCTGGTGTCTCTTCTCTGGTTGTTTGTGTGTATCTATATTATATTCCTTCTTTTAGGAAGGTTCCTGACCTATCACGTTCCTTCTATCATAAGGAAGCTCGGGTCTGCAGGTCTCTGTGGTACTTTGGGATGATACTCGACATCTAGACCATGCTCCCATTCATGGGGGTGGTTGATAATTCATCCACTAGTTCTTTCTTCATTAATTGATTTCTCTCCTTGGGATCCGAAGAAGGTTTATCATCCTCGTCAAGGGAAATTTTGGGTTATTTGATATAATGAACCCTCTCATACGGTTTTTCACATTCTTCCTCTAGTGATATCATGACCAGTACTTTCAGGGATTCATCCCCACAGTCAGGTATTGGCAACTCAAACAATAATACATTTACATTTTCCATATGCCTTAGCATGGTAATTCCTATTTTATGATTAATTACAAACTGGGGGAAACATGGATATTACACATGCGCCCCTTTTTTAATATAGTTATAGACCTATATATATAAATAAATCTTGGAAATGTTATGGTTGTTGTAATTTCATAAGATGAAATTAATGACATCATTAATCCTTTGACATCAATGACAATAATTTCAATAACCCCCATATTGATAGAAAAGTGTAACAAAATTTAAACAATTAAATTATCTAACATTTTTGGCATCATTGCTATGGAGATGCTAAAAGGGATTAAGACATTTATGATATGTTTTTATTGAGTGTTTCAAATTTTAGAATTTTTTTGCATGTGATTTATTTTTTGTGCTAGCATTCTATATATGGTGAAATAATGGATGGTAATACAGAAACATGACCTCATTACATAATTATTGTAGTGTAATATCCTAATATATTCAGTATAATGAGTTTTTTGTTTCACTGAATCTAAATTATGTTAGTGTTGTATGAATATGAAAATATAGAATAGAGGTAGATTTAGAGGAACATGTAGAGTAGTTCCCATTACTCCAATTAATTCAAAAAATAGTATCCCTTTAGATACTAAAATGTTGGGAGGAAAATCCACAAGAAGAAGAAAATAACACAACACACATGTGAAAAATATAAGACCTATGCTAGGTAGCTCAAGAGGGAAAATACGTACATCATGTTTAATCATGGAGCCCATAATTTTCCAGTAGGTCCTACAAAGGAAGCAACAATAAGAGGAACACCTAATCAACAACCAAAATTAGAGGTGGAGTACAATCCAATTATAAACCTAGAATATCCACATCCAAAATCTAAGTACAACCTATTCCGAGGTAGAAATATGGCATAAGGTGAAGGTGAGGTACATATAAAAGGAGAAGGCAAGGCATGCGAAAATGGAGAGGAGGTAACTTTTGGTTTCCCAAGTGTGAATCTTACCAAAATAGTATTATTATCGCCATTTTCTAGATAAACAAGGAGATGATGTCTTGAGGCCCTCAAGTTGAAGATATGGAGTGGCGAGAGAGTACATGGCTAGCAGTACCATTTGGACAGATGGAAAACACATGCACCACCGCAGATAGTCACAGGTTTACATATGGGATCCACCATGCGAGTTGGCTTCCAGAAGGAAGTGGGCCTTGCTCCATGAGGTACAAGTCAGTATTATGGTGAGCATCATTTCAATATCTAAGCCATTTCATTATGTTGTATCTTAGATTTTATCTATATTTCATGATATGTGCTTGAACATTATGCCTTTTGTCCTGCTTCACCTTGGTGGTTGACATTATGCCCTAGTAAATGGTCTTCTTTGGGAATGGGTTTTCAACTGGGAAATCACTTGATGAACCATCATACTATTCCTGACCATACTTACCATTTTCCATCATTATTTCCCTACATTTCCTTATCTCTCGAGATTTAGGGTGTATTGACCCAAGAAATGGTTTTCCCTCATTCTATGGGAATAAGGGGCTAAATGCCCCGAGGAGATGGTGTTGGGTAAAAGATAAAATTCATATATAAACCTTCCATATTCTTCTCCCATGGATCACCCAAGAAAGAAATGAAAAACTTATCATTAAATAAAAGGGGACCCACAATTTAATAAAGAAATGCTTGAAAGGTAGGTTGAAGGATAAGAGGTCTCATCACAAGCCAGCCTATCATGTCCATGGATATCTAGTGGTTTGACATTTTCATCATCTGGTCACCAAACCAGGGAAGTGATTCTCAAATGCATGGTTGAGAGAAAGGGGGTCTCGTCATGAGACAACCTTCTCATTTCCATTAGGTACTTGTGAGTGAAATTTCTACCACCTGGTCACCATGCTAGGGGAGTGACCTTCAATATATCGTTATGCTATGATGAAAGAAAATATAAAGAAATAAAGATAAAATGAAAATAACGGGCTTAGAAAAAGTGCACTACGAACAAAGGTACCACACACCCTCTACAAAGGCACCCATGAATGAGACACTACGAACCCTTATATTTCATGAGCCTTACACCCATTGAGTCTTAACCCCATACATATCTTCCAATTTACATAGCTTAGAGAGGGACATCCTGGAGGTTATCCTTGACCCAGGGAAATATCTACCCAATAGGACACCTTGTCAACCCTCCCATACTTAATCTTGACAAGTCACATAGTGTATTTGAGTTGTTAGTTGTTTGATATGGTAATATTTGATACACATGATTAGATGGATTAATTATTGATTGGATCCACTTATCATGATGTTATGATTTGCGATCCTTGGAGGGCATGTTCATTTGTTTTTGAAGGACCTAGATGGTGGACAGTTTTGGGAGAACAAACCTAGATTGGGATTCCATGGGGATACAAGCCCATAGGTTGGATTCTACAGGCCCACATGCTAGATGAGAGAGAGATTACTTGGATGACCAGGTTGGATTCCAGAATCCCACCCATTTCTTTCCAGAAGATTTTCCCAGGAAGGTAAAAACTTCACACTTTTGAGCATGACATCATGATATTGGGGGCTAGGGCTTGGTGGTGAGTTGCCACTCATTTGAACTTGTAAATTTTTAGGAGAAGAGGGTATTCACATTAATTAGATTACATATATGCTTGACACATGGCCTTGGGAGGCCCATCCATGCTTCTCCAACACCAACGACCTCCTCAAAGTTGAAAAACGTCCCCTAAAGGAGTGATGTCATCATAGATTAGGTTTTAATTTGTGCAAAAGATGAAATTTTCAGTTAATTGTTTAATATTTTTTTTAAGGAGGAAATATTAGGGTTTTTGAACCCTAATCTTGTGTTTTACTTCTTATTTTGTGGACAAGATATGTTAGCTAATTTTTGTATAAATAGAGATCATTACATCTCATTTCAAGCATAAATCTCCACTTGTGAGAGGATTTGGTCTCATATTTTTGGCCTCCCTAGCTATTTTATCTCTTTTTCACTTGTCTTATGGCCAATTTTATGAACGGTTGATGGAGGAAGGCCTACTGCTAGCTTTGGATGATGCTTTCTAGATCTTGTGGTGAATTGTCTTAGCATTTCTCTTGATCTTAGTATGGTTTTTAATCCTCAAGCTATCATTTATTTCAAGTCATGTACTGTTATTCTAGGATATAGGTGGGAAGTATAAGGGCATACGCCCCCACCATATCCTTCATCATTTTTTCTTGCTTCATCTGATTGGTTAAGGGCTTGCTAAGAGAAGTATAAGGGGATAAACCCTCTTATCTTAAACCCTAGCTTAGAGAAACTTGCCTTGGGAAGTAAAAGGGATTACACCCCCAATGAGGAAGCTTCTATAAGATCCTTTTGACTCCATTAACCCAATAGTAAAGGAACTAGTCATTGATTTGATGCATTGGAGATATGAAATTATTGCATTGGGAAACATGAATTTTGGTGATTTTTACTTCTTGCAAAGTGGATTGTCTTCCTTGTTCCTTGGGCACCTCACAACCACTAGGGAGTCCTCATATAAGGGATACTTGTTTATTTTGTTTATAAATTTCATATTCATCCATTAGGGCTACAGAAACCCTAACTTACTTGCTTTGATAACACTTTATTCAACCATTGTTTTTTTCTCAAAGTTTGCACATTTACTCTCCTTGTCCTAGCGCACTTTTTGGCAGAGTTTGAGGGGATTTAATTGGATGATTTTATTTATGTAATACATCAAATTTTACAGCCATAAGGATAGTATAAGTTTATATAGACAAGTGTCTATAACAACCTTATCTTTATTGCTAAGAGTCTTGGTTTTTCATGTTGGGTTTAGCTAGTCATTTACTAGCCTTTCTCTTTTATTTTCTACTTGATCTCTAGAAATTATTGAAAATATTATAGTATCATTTATTTTATTATATATAATTTTATGTAATGATGAAAATTAGGGACATCAAGCTTAAATTTCTGATTCAACTAACATATAATGTTGAAAAGTGTCTTTTCTTGTGTCTCAGGCAAGTACAGTCATCTGGAAAAGCACTATACTTGTGGGGCAATCATTACTTAACTTACAAGGCATCTCTCCCTACCTTTATTTATATATAGAATTGACCTCTAGGGAATTATGTTTCACTTCCCTCCATCTCCATCTCAATCCCCCTAAGGTCATCGGGATCTCCTTCCTAGAGTGACCTAGTCATCCTTAAAGTGCGGGACCTGCATCGAGGTGACATTGGGTGTAGAATTCCCATAGATTTAACACTTATTCCATGGTTGGGTCGGGATTTGAATAACCTAAAAATTGTGCCATAACATTTTGGTGCCACTACTGAGGAGGATTTTGAATCCTCTTCATTCCCCAATGACACTTCGGTAAGCTATCCCAAAGCCTTTCCCTTAGCTTACCTGGTGACTCCACCCAAGGGATGTTCCCTTTACACTCTCCTTGATGAGCTCATATTGAAGCTCATATGGAGACTCCACCTTCCTAGAACCCTTCGTTTCCCAAGAGTTTTCCCCTCGGGAGATTCAATCCTTCTAAGGTTTACCGAAGAAGGCCTCCTCTCAAGTCTCTCATTGCTAAAAACCTTTTCCATAAATACCTTCCACTTGCTCCAATGGCTCGCCCTTGCAAAAAATACCTCTAGAAACCTCTCAATATGAAAAATATCCAAGGTTAGCCTAACCAAATGCTAAGAAATGTCAACAAGTGGTTGCCAAAGTTCCCAAGAAACAATGTGATAATTGGTGAAAACCACATTTATCTCATGGGCGAAGACATGGACAATCCAGGTATTGATCATGAAGATGTGGCCATGATACTAGTTTCCTCATCATTGATTGAGGAGGCTCTTGATTGGTTCAAGGGAGTACATGATAATTAGATCATGACCTATGATGTCTTTTCTACCTTATTTAGAATAAGATGGTCAAGAAAAGAAGATAGTGGGACACTTGCAACTCAGTTCAGTCAAATAAAGAGAAAGGAGAATGAAATGGTAAGGGATTTCATTTCAAAATTTGACAGGTCGTACAATCAAATACCAACAGATGGCCATCCTAAAACATCATCATTTTTTCTCCTTTACATGAATTCCTTTGAAGGAAAATTCCGATACATTCTTAAAGATAAAAATCCCGCATCATTGGCAGAACATAAATAATTTAGTATCAACATTGAAGAGAATCTCCTTGATTCAAAAATAAAAACTTTTTCAGTATCCACACAACAAGACATAATCAAGGACTAAGGTTTCCAAAACCAGTTCTCCTGATCCAATTTATTTTCTAAAATAGAAGATGGACTAGATGAATACTCAGTTTGAATAGGTGAGAAATCAACTTATGAGCCACATGACTACAGTGGAAATAAATCAATCTTCTCCCATACCTCAATTTCCATACAACAGATAGATGCCACCAGTTGGAAACCAAGACCTCAACAAGAGGAAAAGGCCCCAGATAACTTGAAATGTGTTAGTATAGTTGATGTGGAAGATGGGTGTCTCCCATTCCAAGAGACCCACAGGGAAGATTATTTCACATGAAAAAACTAAGATTACCCGTATCATATAAACTTCATGATTTGTAATCTCAACGATGAACGAGCTTCTCATGAATTTTTCAAAGAATCCAAAATAATACAAGAAAGAGAGGGGAGACAATGGGACTTAAGTAAGTTGACTAATTATTAGAAGAAGGAACTAAAGAGGAGGGAAATTCTAGTCTACAAAAGTAAAAATGCTTCAGCCCCTCCATCACAGCCTGATACTCCTCTTCCACCAACAAAAACGGTGGCACCACCACTGCCACCATTGATATGTGGGTTGCTTCCTAATACAACTCCTGCAGATGACATTCAGTTGAATATATATGTTGCCGATATGTTTTGAAAACTAAATATGACAGTCCCAGTAAGATAAATGTGTAAGATCCCTTCTGTGAGAAGGGAAATTTTGAAAATATTACAGGTGCTAGTCAAGAAGGAGGATCCTCCCATCATGTTAAACAATATGTATCTCGATTGGCCAAAATACAAGAACCCTCATTTCTATATTTCATTAGGAATGAATTGCCTCTTCTTGAACAATTTCATGCTTGATTCAAGGGCCTCAAAAAATTTCATATCTTTGAAGGTAATGAAACAACTTGGTTTAAAAACAACCTAACCTTATGGAAATGTATGTGGTATTGATTCCACAATAGTTTATGTCTTGGGAGTATGTGAAGAAATTGAGGTATTTTTGATAGATTTTCCACATATCAATGTCCTCATGGATATATTTTTTATTGATGTCCGTGAGGTATGGGGGGTGCTCTAGTCAAGGACCTGGTCCTCAACCCTTGGAGGTTTCCTTACCATGGAACTTACACATGCATATATTCCCATGGGTGATGGCACATATGAGATCTTGCATAACAGGGAGAAGAACAATACACATGTGATGAATTTGAGGGGGAGCAACTATGTTAGTGAAAACTACCATGATATACCTCCTCATATTTTTTAGTATGGTCCATCCAAGTTACCCTTTCTGTAGGAAGATGCAGTAGAAATGTTTCTCCCATGGATAGATAAAAAGAAGGTTGCACTATACCATAAGAAATAGCCAGAATCAATTCTTATTATGCAAAACGAAGATGACAAAAATGAATAATTTATCAAAGACACAGTCCACATAAAGACTCCATACAATGAGAATATGCTTTGCATCAATTTAGATGAAGGAAGCCTTGTGCTCATGTGGGTCAAAAGAAAGGGCAAGCCTGCTAGTGGGAAAAATGCCCCTTTGAATATACTAGGGTTGAGAATGTAGGAAGATCGCTTAACCATCTAAAAGTCAATTAATTCTCTATACTACCACACACATACCAAAACTAATATAAATAAAGAAGGTAAAAAGGATAGTGGATAACTATACCTTTAATCCCATGTCTGGTGATGACCTCCTTGCGCTTGGAAGTTCCACTGACTGCACGCCTCCTCCCAGGGTTGACCTACATCCAAAGATTGAAAAACATAAAACTACAATCACGTTATTCCATACATAACTTAGGGTTAGATGTTAGAATGTCAAGAATAAATCAATAAAAGTATTCAAGACACCATCATTTGGGACAGGAAAATGTAATCCATTTATTAATAACACAAAGATTATACCTTTACAATCTAAGTCGGCTACCATTTTGCGAACTTGGTCCAGGCTCCTCTTCACCAAGCTCCAAGTGCACTGTGTATGAAATTATCCTCTCAACCTTATGATCTCTTCTATGGAAGTGAATGGGATAAATGGAGGAAGAAGGGGCTAATGAGGGAATGTTGAGGCAATTTCTCACAAAAGGTAGCAATATCTTGGGCAAGGAAGGGAAGTGAAATCAGGAAGAGTTTCAATGTTATTATGCTAATATATTAAATGACATACCAACACCTCCTTTTATATGAAAAAAGGATGTTTATTCAGTTGGGTGAAGAGATATAATAGGTGTATTAGTTGGGAAACTACTAATAGCCCGTCAATTTCAACAAATTCCTTGCAACTTGTTATTTTTTGCAAATTTTACAAGTATACGCGGGTTGTAATGGTGCATCATGCATATGTACACAAGTTGTAGTGGTGCAACAAGAGTATGTATGAGGGAAGAAATGGTGCAGGGAGCATACATATTCAAAAAATTGTTTTTTTTTAGAAGAGCTAGTAAGTAGTGCTTTGGCAAAAAATGCAAGTAAGAGGGTCAAGGCCATGTATGCATGTGTAGAAAAATTTAGGGTTATAACAGGTGCCCCCTAATGTGTGAGATCAGAAGAGAAACTGATGGCAGAAATACATTACAATATCTTCACCAATGTATGAAATTGAGTGAGCCTGGGACCAGAGTTCGGGAGGTGCCATATGTAGAATACCAATTGTCTCTCCAAGGCAGGCATAAACATGCTTGGGATCAAATAAAGCATGGATTCAAATCAAATCAAATGAATATCAATGTCATATAACTATATAAAGTGTAGCCATGAGAAATATGCAATGGATCTACATTTCAAAATCAAAGATATACAAATATAGTATCCATCTTCAAGAAGCCAACAATGCTCAATGGTTGGAGATGAGGACTTCATAGCTTGAGAAAAAAATTCAAGATCTTCAAAACTCATGTAGGAGTACAATGTGAGTGTACGACTTCACTACGCTGAGGTCTTCGATGACTCATCGGGAAAACACATGAGGATCTTGATGATCAGGCAGATAACTTCGTCGATTTTGAATCAGGACTTGACTGGACCCTCGATATGGCCGTCTCATGAGGTAAAGAGACAAACTACAAAAATACCAAATCAGATTGGATGAAACTTCCCTTGGAAAAAAGAACGAAATATGATTAGACTCAGGTAGCATAACATTGACATAAGTTCACGATGCAGGAGGCAACACAAACTGTCCATGTGTTTGGAAGAGTAACCAAATGAAGGATGACAAATCTCTATGTAGCGAGAACATCTTCATAAGGTCATACTAGATCGCAATACTTGAAGAACACATGGAAGGATGTGCTTTTTCCAAGGGAGACTCTTTGTGCTGCCAAAAAAGAATACATATTTCCTGTCCCCTCTTTTTGGGATATTTGATTTTTTTCCTTTTTCAATTTTGTAAAGAGATTGAAAAAGAATAAAATAATGCTATGCTACAAAGGAGGAACAAGTGTCGTAAGTAAGCATACTATTTACAGACGTAAGGAGCACACTAATTCTCAGAGCAATGAGACATGTGAAAGAAAAGGACGCTCGGAGAAAATTCCTCGATGGGTCAAGGTGGCAGGTCATAGAGGCAATGTGCTAGAAGGCTTGTGTATAAGGCATGCTTCAAAGGTTTATTTGAGAACAACATGGAGTTGGTATTATGCCAAAGATGCAGAGGTGAAAATGCGATTAGTAATACACAATGAAACCCCCTTCAATGTAATTTTAAAGAGTTGAGAAGGTAAGCTCAATATTTTTTCACATTTAGAGAGTCTGAAAAAATGTAAAAGAAGACTCTGGGGAGTACATTTTTCAGAGATAGTCTAGTCAGTTCAAAAAAGGGTTAAACTTGCATCTAAAAGACGTATATTCAAAACCATTTTAACAAGTGTGAAAAAGACAAGATCACTCGACAATATTTTCAATTTTAAGGAGTCTGAAAAGAGATTAACTATGGACTCACAACCTTTCTTTGAATTTAGTCCCCTTATCCCGAAAAAGTATAAAAGTTATTAAGGATAACTCTCCTGGTGAGATGAATCTCCCGAGGCATACCTTTTTTTGCTATAATCTACAGGCTGAAAAAAGGGGTAAACTCATGCCAGTATACGTTCTTTTGGACCAATTTAATGATTGTGAAGGAACAAGGTCACTCGACAATCTTTTCAATTTTAGGGAGTCTTAAAAGAGATTAACTATGGACTCTGTGGGAGTTCCTTTTTCATAAGTAATCTCCAAGGCCTGAAAAAGGTGATAAACCAAAACCGAGAATGTTCCTTTTTCAAAAATTTAGTCCCTTAGGCCCAAAAAAGGGTTAGACATACCCTGTGAATACCCTTCTAGCGAAACGATGTTCCTAGAGCATACCTTTATTTGTTAAATTGACCGTCTGGACCAAACAATGGGTAAACTATTGTCGGACAAACGTGCCTTCAAATTTGAATTTGGTGAGAGTGAAGGGAAACAAGATCGCTCGACAATATTTTCATGTTTAGAGAGTCTAAAAAGGGGTTAAAGAAGAATCCATAGGGTTACATTTCTCATTTAATCCAGACAAGATAAAAAAACATAAATACATTCTCGTTGGATATTGCTTTCGAATTTCAAAGAGATCTTGAAAGAAAACAAAGCGTACTCATTTCAGAGTCGTGAGGGTGAGGGAAATAATGATGGTCCATCAGACGAATAAGTGTCAATATCGTAATTGTGACACGACTAACAAGGACTCCCAAGCCTATAGTCATTACAGATGACATGGATGCCAAAATGCAACAATGATCTACCTAGGGCATCCATGTAAGGGTAGGCTCTACCACCTAATTACAACACTTCTAGAGCATCAATGAAGGTTTTGTGTCACACTTCGCTGGGATAAATCCTATGGAAAAGAAGAAAAGAGAGCATGATGTATAAAATGGAGGTGCAATCCTAACTTATATGCAAAAAGTAGAAAAAAATAATTTTCACCAAAGGATACCAAAAGTGAACCATCCCCAAAAGGTTACCAAACCAAAAGAATAAGTGTACCATAAAATCCAATAAGGAACATGAAAACAAAATAAAATGATTTCCAAGCCAGGGAAAATGAAAAAGGGGGTCCAAAAAGTGGCAAAAGGTGTAAAAAAAGTCTATAAATAGAAGCTGACACCTCATTTTCACCATTGCAATTTGAAAATCGACCAAAAGGAGAAAAATATCCTTTTCTAAATAAGTCGATTTCGGGAGCTTCAGTGGATGAAAGAAACTTCCTCTTGGACCAAGTAAGTAGAAATTCATTCCCCTTTCATTTAAATTCTTCCTTTATGCAATTTATTTGGTTTTTGAGAGGGCACACTCTCCTAAAAAGTGCGGCCATGCATGTACGCGAGTTATCCAATGACATACCATGTATGTACGTAGGAAGAAAAAGCTATGCTCGCGTACATACACAAAAAAAGCCAAAAACACCCGCGTACACCCTCAAAATCTTGGAAAAAATTTAAAAATGTAAGAGGTAACTCCCTTTTATCTGCCATGGAACACGATGTATGTCCATTGGAGGGAAAGGGAACATGAGGACATTGATGTATTGGTCGACAAGGACCCTGATGCAATTGCCGCATTGAAACAATGTGGGTTGTGGAAGTTCTTCCTGTGTCTATTTATGGGGGCACAACCCAGGCTACCGAATGCCTTGGTTGACTACTGGCATCCAGATGCAGAGACATTTATGATAGAGAGACATTCGTTGGCTCCAACGACTAAATATATATACTTCCTAACTGACCTCTTGAGGAAAGGGGAAGCAATCAACCTAAGTACATTTCATCCTGGGCCATTTAACATCAAGGACTACATCTGGATATACTGTGAGGTCAACACTAAGAAGGTAGGTTTTCGAGTGCCAATTCACAAGATCACCAGTTTGTCTCTAAGAGTGATCTTGCTAGTTATTGGTTGGATTACTCGATCCACAGCCCTTCACCAGGCTTTCCAGGTGCACATCCATTGGGTTATTCAGCGCCAGGAGGCACATATATTTGACTTCAGTATGACCATGCTCACATGCATGAAGAGATAGTTGATAAATTGTTGGGAATGCAACAAAAAGAACTTCGGTTTTGGCACTATTCTATGCTCGTTCTTTTGTTGAAATTACTAAGACAACTGAGAGGGGGGGGGCTGAGTCAATTGTTATTTTTCTTAAACATTTTTATGCCTATTAAAATATTGTTACTCTTCTCCAAATGATAATCAAGATTATGCAAGACATAAACAACAAAAATAGTAAACAACAATCACACATATGATATACACAGAGACAAATATTCATGAGTAAACCCATAAAGGGAGAAAATATTTTCTTCTTAGAATGATAAGCAGTGTTTTAATTTATGTACATCATATATCTTTGAGAACCAACTCAAAATGAGGCTACAACCTTTTCTTTAACAAGGTGCAACTTATAGAGATCACCAACCCTCAATTTTCTCTAGAACCCACTAGAAAGAAGCATATTTTCTCCTTATGATTTCCAGCACCAACTGGATTGAAGCACCTACTACCACTTATACAAGCACCAAATTTCACACAAAAAAACTCTTCGTTTTCCCTAGCACCACCTTGCCACCCTATTTTCTAGCCACAAGTAGATGGAAGCTACAACTCCTAGTATTCAAGCACCAACTTGAATAACAAAGGACTAGAATGCTCTCTAGGACCACCCTACCACCCTGATTATAAATATTTTCTTGAATAATACCTTACAACAATACAAATATTTCCAAGCTTACCACTTCTTCTCTATTCTGCAATTTTTCTCTGCATCTATATGTTCATGCTTGGCTCGACTTGTTGTCTATATTATGTTATTCAATTCTTCTATGCTTCTATTTGTTCATACTTGGCTCCACTTGTTGTCTCTTTCCATCTGATCTTTCTCTATTCATCTCATGCTCTTAGGTTCTTGTACATTCTACTCTTTTCACCATTTCTTCTCTGGCTAGATTATTTTCTTCATCTCTGAATTTGTTCTCTTTCTGTTCATACTATAATTTTCATTACATATAGTTCAACTCATTTTATAGATAAATGACAACCTCACTCTGTCACATCATTTTTCTCTTATGCATATTCTCATAATCTATTACACTACAAATCTCAAATGCAAAAGAACAATGATTCAGTTAGTATAACTGAATCGTAACTAGTCAAGAAACCACAAATTGAAACAACAACCCTTCGATTAGAATGTCTATTTAATCATCGTTGTTGGATTATAAACGCAAAGGATTTTTTACTTTTCAATGTGTAAAGTACAGTGTTGACAGATTTGAATGATTGATATCGCATTGGAGGACGAAGCTAGAGATAAACTGTTCGAATTACATCGGGTCCTCGCTAACTATACCCATGCAAACTATCACCGGGCACAAAATTCCTCTCCATGTGTGATCCAAGTGGATATCGGTGGCCACCCACCTTTTTCGACTGGCTCAAAACTGTTTTCTGGCAATTTTGGCAATTTACT
>SNQJ01S0080889.1:29957-49301 GCA_010110895.2 Picea sitchensis | reverse complement strand
ATCTATGTACAAGTGTATGTGTGTTGTTGTTTTTATGTGTGTGCAACATGCCAATCTAATAATTGATTAGATAGAGTATCTATCAAAAGATTAAATCTCCTAGGAGCATGGATATATGTAATGTAATCAAAGTAACATTCCAAGAAACATAAACTAAGGAAACGATGGTGCAAAGTAGGATCATAAACAAAATAAACTCCATTTAATAGGGACACAATCAATTGAGCATATAAGTAGACTCGGAGGTGAGAAATGCCAGGCCACAAAGGGTTATGAATCAGCTCTATGATTGCATTGTACTCAGTGACATTGTTTGTGGCGTCACCTAGACAAATACCTACGAAAGATAGCAACTGGTCTTCAGATGTGAACATCACCCAAGCTACAGAACAAAGCCTCTGAGTGTGTCTGATAGCACTATCTATGAACTCAAAGAACACCTATGATTCACTTGACATGTGCCATAGTGAAAAAGAATACATAAATAACTACATGTCCATAAAATAGAAAGAAAAAAAACTGTATAAGAATTATACATATGTACAAGAAGTCACCCAAGAGACCGACCTAAGAGTAATACTTCCTAAGATAGAGCTCATTTCTAGGCTCCACCAAGGAATTTCCTTCTAATTCGACAAGAAGGTAAGTTCCCTTCTTTAATACCTATTTCACAATGAACGGTTTGAACCACATGGGTTTGAACTTTCCTGCCCCCATGGGATCCTTGTCTTGATCATAGACTAGGAAAAGATCGCCTTTGGAGAAAATATGAGGACAAACAGACCGATCATACTAACACTTGAGTCCTTTCTTATCAGCCTCATTGGCTGAAGCTACATCATGGCACTGCTCATCGAGTTGCTTGAGATATTATAGGCGTTCCTCAGGCAATGAAGTGTTCGAAAGTAATTATAATGCCAACTTTAAAAATGGGATCTAACACTCTATGGGAAATATTGCTTCCAGATCATATATGAGTTGAAAAGGTCAGAAACTTGTGGTAGTATTTACAGATGTTCTGTAGGTCCACAACGCCATGTACAACATCAAATGCCAATTTGAGTTGGCATAATTGATCATCTGCTGAAGAATAGTCTTAGGAGACTTATTCACAGCTTCAATTTGACCATTCGATTGTGGTTAATAAGGTGATGAATGCTCTTTCCTCAAACCAAGCTTTGATGTTAACTCAGTCATCATTTTTTTTTGGAAGTGACTTCCATGGTCAATGACAATCTTGTTTGGGATGTCGAACCTTGCTACGATCTGGTTAAAAATAAAAAGAGTTGTTGTTTCTCCATCATTGTTAAACCTTGGAATAACTTCGACTCACTTTGTGAAGTAGTATACTACTACGATGATGTAACGATGCCCCCTGGCTAAAGTCAAGTGACATGTAGTAAACTCAATCCCCCACTTGGTGAAAGGACCAACAAAAATGACAAGAAACATTGGAGCAGGATGTGCCCTTACCTTCCAAGAGAATATTTGACACAGGTGGCAATTCTTTACCACCTCAATGCAATCCTTGATTAATGTAGTCCAGAAGTAACTGACATGTAGAATCTTTTGGGTTGTTTCCAACACAGAAAAATGACCAGCACATGATCTAGTGTGGTAGTCATTCAGAAATATCTCTTCTTCCTCATGTATAAGGCACTGATGAATATTGAAATCTACACCTCGATGATACAAAGTGTCATCGAGTATGATATAGTTTCATTCCTGATGGAAAATTCATCAAGAAACAACAGGGCACTTCAAAGTATGGAGATAGACTAGTATATCTCCATACTAGGGGTCCGAAGATGAGATTAGAAAAATATATCCTTTGATAGGTGATTCTTCGGGCATGGCATCACTAGACTCGACGAAAAGTTCTGAAATAAGTTCGGCAAAGACCAACGACTTTTTGGATTTCGCAAAAACAAAATCCAAGTCAAATTTCTAGAGGATTACAATCCATCTACTAATATTTCCACCAATGATACGTCATGTCAACACATATTGTAATGGGTTCCCAACGAAAATGACAGTGGTCTTGCGAAGTAGAATGTAATGATGGAACTGCTGGATAGCATGCATTTCTCCCAAAGCAAGCTTCTCAACATTGGAATAGTTGAGTTTGGCCTAACCAGGCCTCGAATTAGGTAATAAATAACATTATCCTTGAGCATGTCATCCTCTTGAACCAAAACCATGCTAATGGTCGATTTTGCAACAACCAAGTACAAAAAGAAATATTTTTTATAATCGAGAGGCCAGAGCATAGGGGAAGATGTAAGGGTGCATTTAAACACTTCAAAAGAGCATTGAGAGGCTTTGGCTCAACATATAGGGACACCCTTCTTCAACAAACACATAAACCCTTTAGTGATCTCAGCGTAATTCAGAACAAAATGCTGAAGAAAGTTTTCTTTCCTCGGTAAGATATGAAGCTGGGGTATTGTGCATAGGGGAGGCAATTGAACTATCTCCTCAACCTTGAGAGGATCGACCATGATCCTTGTTGTTGAAGCAATGAAACCTAAGAGAAGACCTGCCATCATGAAAAAACTGTACTTGTTAGGATTTAGGTGAATCCGATAGTAGCGACATCGTTTGAAGATAAGTCGAAGGTGTACGGGATGATCATATATCTTTCAAGAGCGCGATGCTAGATCATTAAGATATGCCTCGACTATATGTATAAGGTCATGGAAAGAAAATGACATGGCCCATTGAAAATTGGCTCCAACATTCTTTAGGACAAAAGGCATCTTACGATACGTGAACGTGCCCCAAAGACAAATAAAATCAGTTTTATGTTGGTCCTCGGGCTTGATAGGAATCTGTCTATATCCCGAAAAACCATCCATGAATGAAAAGACCTCACAGCTTGTGCATTCATCGACAATATAATCGATGAATCGGGTGGGAAAATTATCTTTCGGATAAGCCTTTTTCAAGTCATGGAAGTCCATGCAAACACAAATCGTAACTTGTTTCTTGTTAACTAGAATGGGATATGACATCCATTCTTTCAACTACACGAGTTAGATAAAACAATCTTTGAGAAGTTTTTCTACTTTTTCCTTAATTGTTGTTGCTTTTTGAGGATTTACTAGACGAAGCTTCTGTCATACCATCTTGGCGTCAGGATCAATCTTTATTTCATTTTCTATGATTCTTGGGTCTATGCCTAACATTTCCTCATAAGACCAGGCAAAAACATTGTGGAATTCCATAAATAACTCCGTATAAATTGAATCTCTTTGGGGGAGCAGTCCGCTTCGACAAAAACATTTTCCATGATGCCAAGGTTTCTGGATATATCTATGGGAATAGTTTCAACAATAATTGGCATAAACTGTGTGTGTGTCCAAAGGATTAATAGGACAAGACCTATCTCCATTCATAGTTAAAACAAATTTTCCTGCCTCTATTCTCATTAACTTCAGGAGGAAGTAAGATCTATGATGGAGATCATCCCAAGGTCTATCTAGACCAGTCAATTCCTCAAGAATCAACTCATCTGAGGGTAAGACTAGGTCTAAAGGATCTGTAGTGACAAGAGAACCTTGATCCCAAATAGGCTTGAGAATTGTATCTAACTCCTATGCAAGAGTTGGATCGGGGTCGGCTGAAGCTTGTTGGACAATGTTGTATGCAAATTTAGTTGTAGACAAGGGCATGGCTATGCCAGAATACCCTGTCCCTTCCATCATAGCTAATGGGGAAGGAAGAGTCGACGGATCATGAAAGTAAGTTGTTCGAAGCAAAGACATTTGAAAAATTTATGCCCTAGGTTGGTCCAGGGTAGTCAATATAATATTTAAATCTCCAAAAGGTGGCGGGTAATCGAAAGTATCCATCAGTGATGGAAACAAACCAACCCCTAAGTTGATGGTTTCGGGCTGAGGATTATCAATCATCCAGACCATGGATTCCCCTGATAAAGGTTTAGGACGAGATAAACACAATTGGTCAATGGTCACAATCTGACCCTCGTGTGGAAACAACAAGAGACAAAAAATTGTAGCAGGCACTTCTTGCATTGCATAGTCCCAACTCCTCCCTAAAAAGAGGTTGTAGTCGAGAGGCACATCGACCACTTCAACTTCGAAACACACAATCTTTCCTCCTAACTTAATAGGGAAAGAAGGAATTATTCCATGTGGTATGAATGATCTATCGTCGAATACCATAAGAAAAGTAGGTGACAAAGACAAATCCGACTGGTCAATGGCCTTCCAACACAACAACAATATCATGCAAGTTGAGGTGCCCTCGTCGACCACAGTACAAAAGATATTCCTAGTAAAATATTTTGTGGTGTAATCCACTACTATATGAAATGCCACATGGTAAGGAATACAAGGTTTCAAGTCAGTTGGATCAATAAAGATTGCTCACAGGTTACAAGTCTATGTAGATTCGAAGGTGGATAATAGAGACTTTATCTGTGAAGGGGAACTTTGGAGGACCTCCAAAGAAGACATTACACTAGGGGCTTGTGCCAAATCTTCCACAATGGAGTATTTATGGGCAGCCCTCGTGTTCAAATTATGAGAATCTTTCTTGAACACCTCTTTCGAGATGTGTGTCATTGTTTCCCCCGTTGTCTTCTCAATCTGGAGAGGAATCAGTGGGTTTGTGGCTTCTTTTCCCTTTTCGGAAGATTCTGACATTCCATAATATCAGGCTCCGGTCACTATATGAGCATTGTATTTCAACATGTAAACATTTGTAGTTGGGTTATTACTAGTAGATGAAGGGGGTCCCTGATTGCCCCCTTTTGCGCTAGAGGATGTTGAAGCTTGAGCCATGTTCTTCCCATGTTGAAATGGGTTCGTCAGCACATTAGGTTGTTGTTGCACCAATAGCTTCTGAGCTTCTATGAGTTGAAGGAATAGGTGAGTCGGGTGGTCCTTCGTGTAAAGGTTACATAGATACTTCGACTTTCTCTTCTTTGTTTCCCCCCCACCAACTTTTTTATTAGCCTTTTTGTCCCCTTTACCCTTCTTGTTCCGTTGTTTGTTCTTTCCTTTAGTTTGTTGGTTGATCTTTGGGTTCTTCGACTACACATTGTGTACGTCTGAGGTTTGGTTAGGGGAAACATTAGAACCAAAGGTCTGGTTAGTCGTAGTTTGTTGTATCAAAAATTGTTAAAATTGATTTGACAACATGTCCATGGAATTTCCTTATGTTGAGCCCATAGTACCATTGGCATGGGGTCCAAATGTTTTCTTAGCCTTGTCAAGAAGGGACCGTGGAGAATCTGGAAAAATATCATAGAGCATGCTAGACTGAGGGTAGATCAGTTCGAGCTACTACACTCTCATTATCACCTCATCCTCTGAAAACACTCCAGAATTTTCTACGTCCTTGGAAACGCAAGGCACCAAAGACTTCAGGAACCACTCTAACAACAAAGTCTGTAGGATCTGGAACTTAATCAACTTCTTTCGACGTTGCCATTCTCAAATGCGATCGAATATATGGTCATCCTTAGTCTGCTCAAAGTTGGCCATCAATTCGGTGCCGACATCATATCTCACAGGTAACTATAAATGGTTAAAAAAGACCATTGCCAAGTCATTAAAGTAAGAATACTTCAAGAGGTCAAGATCAATGTACCATTTCATGGCACCACTGATAAAAGTGCGTTGAAAAAGGCGCAACTTGATGGAGTAATCTCATAGTGAGTTTGATGAGCACCATAAGTGAAAGGTTGTCATGTGATCACCTGGTTCTTCACCAGGCTTGCCTTCAAATTTTGGAATATCTCAGGGAAACTTAGTCGGCATGGAAGGCCAACACAGATCGTGACAAATTGGGTCGTTAAGAAATCTCGATAATTATGGAAGATGTAGTGTTTCCATAAATGATAGTTTAGGTTGAGTACTATGCACAGGAAAAATGGGTTGTTGTGCATTTTCCATCACCTTAGTGAGCAAAATAGAGGTTATTGCAAGTTCAGTTGGTTCTGCTAAGTAGGACAGCTGCAAGGAAAAGAGTTAGGGAAAGAAATAAAAACAACAATTAAGAATTAAACTAAGAAATGCAATAACAACTAAATTCATGAGCATAGGGACATAGAAACAGAAAGAACAATAAGACCCATGTCACCAATGATGAGGCTGATGTATTAGTGAAAGAATACACCGAGAAGAAAGGGGACTATGAGTCCCTTCTTCCTCCAAGGGAGGGCTCTTGGACCCCCACGAGCAAACTCTTCTTAAAACAAATAAAAATGGAAAATGATGAAAGAACTCTTTGCAAATCCACTCAAGGGGTGAGATGGATTGCCCAATGCAATGGTGCAAATATACTCTTGGTGAGGACGGAGTCCTCAAGAGAATAATGGCAGCATAACTTTGCTTTGAATTCCTTGAAAAATGAAGTGTATCCATGGCCTTTTTATAGCATTCCTTTGAGCTATTGTTCAACCAGTTTGTAGTGTGAAAAGAGGCTAATTAGGGCATTTCTAGGTCTTTGACCAAGCATCCAATCGAATCCAGTCCAGATTTGAGTGTCAAATCGTCTTGGGAGCTGAACCATAAGTGGGTGGGAGGCCAACCACTCTCATAAGCGTGTCATTTCTCAGGTGTGTGGCTTTTTGTGATAACAGTCATGCATCGTGCGCATGTGCGCGATTTCTGCATTCCTGTTCCGCGCATGTGCGTGCGCACCCAGTGTCTTCATAGCGCCCTTCAATTTTTCACTACTTTGTATAGTTTTTTGGCCCTTTATGAATGCTTTGGTGTTAATTCAGGTCCATGGATGACTTCATCACTGTTTGACGATGCTGAGTTCTTGTAACCGTGTGTGGACGAAATTTCAGTGATAACAGATGCCCCCTGATGGATGAGGTTAGGAGCATACATATAGCCGAAATCCATCAATGTTTCTTCTACTGAGAATGTTGTTGTAAGAGAGAGCAATAGTGGGATTTTCCAGAGCGATCCATTGGAGGGAAAAAGGAATCGGTAGAACCCAACCTTCTATGAGGTGTGTAAAAAAAAGAAAACTGTGTATAAACGAGGCAGGCATGCCCCATGCTCGTGTCCTGTAACTCAAAAAAGAGGAATGAAGTGTTGGTGTAGACAATTGCAGCGCCCTCAGAGGCAGTCATGATAAAGGAAGAAGACAATTCTGCAAATGAACATACTATGAATAGTAGGCAGTGATCACGGTAATAAGTATCATCGATTTTGTGGGCATTGATAGCCCAACCAAGTTCAGACGTCTTCGGCAAATGAAAGAACTAACTGCAATAGTTGAAAAGTAAGACCTAATGTAACATGAGAAAGTGTTAACGTCGAATGTTATGGGGGTCAATGATAGCAGGGAGCAATTGTGTTTCACCCTGTGCCATCTGAGATCTCCCATTGGGTGGGTAATGAGAATCAAGATACTGTCACCCTTCTGGAAAACTGTACTGATGTCGAAAAAAAGGGGGACGCGACTCCCAAAAGAATATGGCTTCGTGAAATGTACTAGGTGAGGTTAGGAAATGGAGGAGGCACATGGATGAACTCAAGATTTAGGAAGACTCAAGACTTCCCTTGGTTGGAGGATATGTGAGATAAAAAGTGGCTGCAACTGTTCAATGAGGTCAAGTGTCAGGGGGACGACAAGACTGGGGATAAGTTGTGCCAGAGGCAGGACAAGGTGAACAAATTCAGAGGGAAGAGGTAAGTGGCTTGTGGGATACTCTGAAGATATGGATGATGCCAGCAAGGGTGGATTATAAGTAGTGCTCCAACCAAGGGTGACATGGGTTGCGGTTGGCCAAAAAAAAGGGAAGCAGGTCGCCAATGATGACGAAAAAAAGGTAATGTAACAACTGGAAGTAAAGGAGTTTGTAGAATAAATAACGAATAATTGGGGAGAAATGTACAATTACAGAAATGGGTGCCTCAGTGTGATATGGTTGGCCCGTGTAGGGCATAATTTGCTTAGAGAACTGATGAAGGGTGGGGGCCCCATGGGTGGGTTTCTGTATGAGGTAGGTGAAATGAAGGGAGATTTGCAGATGGGTAAATGGATTGTGGATGAAATGGAGGGTTCATGCTACTGTAAAGGTCCAGCCCGACCATAGAACCATGGAGAAATAATCTGGGAGTCTATTGGGAAAGCTAGCAAAATGAGGAGAAGGAGTATGTGGTTGATTTGTGACATGATGTAAGACTATTGGGACTCCCATCCCTAAAGGGTTTTGAAAAATAGCATGAGTTTCAGAAGTGTCGAAGGGTTCTATGAATGGGACAACTCATGTGGGTAAGAGTGATAACGGGTGACAGTACTGAAGATGCAAATGGAGGTGTGGGTATTGTAGAGCTAGAAATGGGGATCCTAGAGGAAAATGTCAGAGGGTGTGACTGGAAATGTAAGTGAGATTCAGAGGGAATGACTACATTCCAGTTCTAAGTATATACCTGAAAGGGTTGTGTCGATGTATGATGACCAAGTACCTGCACACATGAAAACCAAATACCCGACGTGAACAATATCTGAAGATAATCGAATATATGAGCATGTATTTGATAAGTGTGAATATGCGCATGTGTACCTGATCAGGGTATGAAAAATGGCACCCCAGGGGCTCAGAATGAAAAGAGGCCCAGGGACTGTTGTGATGTAGATGACAGGATGTTGATCCTGTTGTTGAAGATAGATCGAGAAATGGATGCCTGGAGCTCTCGGAATGGTGAGTGGAAGTTTGGAAGAAAGGCCTATATATAGCTGTAGAGCCCACATTGCCACCTCATTTGTACTTATTGCTATAGTGATTGGACGAGAAGAATTCAGAGGAGATTGTGAGATTCTAGGAGGATGAGGCATCCGATTGAGGACCCATGAGCGTCAAGTTAGTGGTATGATCATCCTGCATAGAATTAGGGTTTCATTTTTTGGGCTGGGGTTGTACGGAGGGCCATACGTGGGTGTTTAGGGGGTGTGGGCCCCACATGCACGGGTGATCCGGTAATAGGCGTGCACATGTGCATTCCTGTCCACTGGATAGACATGCATGGGAGTGATGGTAAGGGGATAAACGGGGCACACTATGTGCGCGCCTGGGGGTTGAACATGCGTGCATATGTGCGCGCCTGTCGATTGAACAGGCACACATGTGTGCACCTGTAGAGTGAATAGGCACGCCTAAGAGCGTGCTTGTGTAATGAATAGGTGCGCACACGTGCGAGCCTATGTATTGAACAGGCACGCACACGTGCACACCTGTCGGGTGTACAGGCACACATGTGTGCGCGTCTGTGGGTTAAACAACCATGTCGTGGAGGCAAGGTTGACGGGTGTAAAACATGTCTTTTTTATGTTGTTGATTGTCCATGTGGCTGATGTAGGATGGTTTATGTTGTGCAGGTGAGCTTTGGGGACGATGCCTATTGGTTGGCGAGAGTAGGATTGCTCCCAGTTGTGAGACACTGTGGCTATTAAGGAGCCAGGTGTACATGCGACTTTGGTAGCCTGTGGGCTGTTGAAGTTCTTTGAGTGCCCCTTGATACAGGCGCAGGAGTATCTCCTACAGTTTCTTATCCATATGTGGAGTCTGGACCTGCACTACTTCATAGTGCGACGAGAGAAGATTCCATTCACTGTGGTCAAGGATGTGTATTTTTTGATTGGGCTCCCATTTTGAGGAACGCCCCTACCGGTGGAGCTAGTGCTACTGAGAGATACGCCGCTAGTGACAGTGGGTTAGAGATATTGTTCGAGGCCGAACTATATGTCTGCACAGTTGTGAGCATTGGGGCGATGGATGCCCTAGTGCACCGCGGTATAGAAGCGATGATTATGAGAGTGTATGGCTCATTGGCGACGCAACGGATCAATGATGTCCAGCTGATGGTGATTGATGTCGATGTCCTCTACCTCACAACCCACAGGTTGGAAGGTCACCTCGACGTGGGATCTTTTCTTCTTCCTCGGCCCAAAGAACTGTAATGTTCCTCCTATTTCCCCGTCGGGAAATCTGCACCCACATAAATTTTCGCACAATCCCCTCTCTGCACTCGGGGGATCGGACTTCGCGACTTCATGAGGTCAGTGGTTGAGCATTGTACCCTCAAGTCCCTGAGACTCGACGACAGTCAACACTGACCTTCCCTTCTCCTATCGATATTTCTTCTATCGCAATTTCGCTACTCGTGATGTCGAACCACTCATATCCCCGACTTCTGATACCTGATACGTCGAAACTCTGACACACATGTGAGTTGTCTATTCAACGGCTTCACTCCATCGACATTTCAGATTTTGTGGTATCATGAACCCTGATGCGATGTTTTTGACACTTCACCCTGCAAAATTCTGAAACTCGTGCCACCTATCCACTCCACTAACACTTGTGGCCCCACACTATTCCTTAGCCATCGCGATATCGCATTTCACGATTTCGCGATTCTTGATGTAGTGTTTACTGGACTTCACCTTACAAAACCCTGATACATGACTTCACGTGTGAATCTGACGGCCCTTGGGGCTTGGATCTACGGTCCTGCCCCTCCTGAGCTTCAAACCTCTTGAGAACACTCTGCTCTATCTCCCCTACACCTCCACAAGATCTAATGGCTCGTGGGATATCGTAGATCCTCCTCGGAGAATACTGACCGTCTATTCCTCCTGATGAAACCTGCGAAGTGACTAAGTTTTCTTCTACGGAACTCATCCACCTATGGCGCTAACTTGTGATGCCTCTTATGAACTTCCTGTCGCAGCCTCCCTGCGCTATCCTTCAATAGGTTTGAAGAACTTATCCTTCCTGAGCTTTCTCAACTCTAAATCTTCCAGAGAACCTTGCACGCACCCCTTGCGGCAAACATTCAACAGCTTCTAAGTGTTGAATCTTCGACTCTATGCACACCTGCAACAACAGTCCTTCAACTCTTGTTGAGGTTCACAACCCTGAACTTCACTTGGCCTGCGCACTCCTTGCACGGCTCATGTGCATGTCTGCACTCTTGGATGAATGAGAACAAAAGATAAACTACCTGAGCCCCTTGTCAACGCACTCCTTGTGGACCCTTCAACTGCACTCCTTATAGGAACTCTAGCTCAGATAGAGAAACAATTGAAACTCATCCCTTCTTCCCTTCAAACTTCAAACTTAAAATATGAACTCATATACATAGCATATAAAGGAAATATATAACAGGAAGCAAACATTCATGACCATAACATCAATACATAGAGAACAACACAAACCATAAATTTGAACCAATTCTTTCTATTAATTCAAATGTATGTACATGGGTGTTCTTACACAGCTCTCTGCATGCTCTTGCTCTTCCTTCTTCCCTGATAATGTTACAATGCACAATGAGAGTGTCTATATCCCATTTCCCTCTTGCACTCTCAAACAGTCTAATCTAGAATTAAATTCTATCTACCTGCATTAACTATCTTAAATGCCTCCTACCTACTAAGGACGAGAGATAAAGTCTCAAGGTCCGATTACAATATACAAGTGCGATTCTTCTTAATGACTCATTTAAGATCGCGCAACAACTTCAAGGCAAATTTCAAAATATGTGTTGACACTTGTCCAGCTGTTGGATTGCTTCTGTGTTGGCTCGCTTGATGTGGTAGATGGTCCTGCATCAGTGATGGAGAGAGTGTTGGTTGGCAAGCATTTCTCCTGGGGGCTTATGCTACACTTTAAGATGGTGGGGCGGCTAGACCACTATCGGTCCACGGATACGGGAGAGTTTGCCTTAGGGTCCATCCTGGTGGCCTGGTTTCTGGAGAGGATGTCGATGTTGCGCCCTAAGATTCTATTGGGTGTGCCTGGGGCACGAGAGCCACGGTTGAGGCGGTGGTCGACTATGTTACTTCACCATGGTTGTGGAGAGGGTGGCCACTTCTTCACTACAGAGGCGACGCAGGTATGGCAGCAGATGCCGTAGGTGATATTATGGTACCCCTATGCCGGGGTTGAATTTCGAGAGGATCCAGACATGGTGCTACCTCTAGGAGAGGTGTTTGACCACCGAGGTATGTTGACGATGTTGATATGTATGTTTTTGTGTTTTTGAGTTAGCATGCCATATGTATATGATATAGATGTTGATACTATCTGTTGTTTGTTTGTATGTGCAGATGTGGAACCTCGCAGGTGAGAGGTGGAGTTGCAGAGAGCACCGGATCGTCAGGATCCAGAGAGACTACCGCGAGGAGAGAGACATCGGCATGAGGACGTCGTGGTGGGACCAGCTGAGCTGGAGAGGGTAGCGAGGAGACGTCGGTTTGATGACCCTAGTACTGGGCCATCACACATTCCTCCAGCGGCTATCAGAGTGGATTTTGAGGACATATGCCATCATCTCGAGGTGGTGTTATAGGATGTGCCTGAGGGCATATGGTCTCGCATCCAGGATGAGGGTATCTTGGAGCATTGCATGGGGGTTCCGCCGCCATGGTGAGCCATAGTACAAAGAGAAGCAGTTGTTGGTGCTACGATGACCAGATGACTGTCACCGGGGTAGGAGGGACCAGTAGGGGGTGGACCACCACCACCTGAGGGAGGGGCGAGTGGTGGTGGGCCACCACCGCCTGAGGGAGGAGCAGGCGGTGGGGCTCTAGAGGCACCATGAGTGGTGCTCTATGCATTGATGTATATATATTTTTTGTATATAGCCCGGTGAGCCCATTTTGTATCGAGGTGCTTCATTGGCCTGTGGATAGTTGTATTTTTGTATGTAAACATTTGGATGGCACTGTGGACCTTTCGATATATACATGAGTATACATTTTGGAGATCTATGTGGTGTTTACATGCGTTTTTTTAATGTATTGATGATGTCTAATCTACATATGTGATGACAATTTGTGTTATATGTTTATGTATTTGTAGAGGTAGCTTGATGTGATATATGCCAGTCTAACACAATATTAGCTGGGTTATCCGTAATTTGATTCAATTGTCATGGAATATGTGTAAATGTAATGGAATCAAAATGTCGAGATAAAATTATAACCTGGAGGTATTTGCGAAAGAGGCAAGGATCACGGACGCGGTACACATTGTTGAGCTGGAGTACGACTAGTTGAGAGTCGAGAAAGACGCTAAGGTGACGAATACCCTGATGCTAGGCATCGTCTAGGAGGTCGATGACAATAGTGTATTAGGCTTGGTTGTTGGTTGTTGAACCCAAAGATATGTCGCTTGAATGGAGCAGTTCATGTGAGGGGGTGTAGAGAGCCCAAGCGTCCGAAGCGAGATTTTGCGTCCAACAGCTGGCGTCATCGGCATAACTGATGTGGTAGGCTGGTGGAGGAATCATCTGTTGATAACACAAAGGATAGTTTATATGTGAGGGAGGGAAAAAAGATTAAAAACGCTATAAAAGAAATAACCTAAAGTAGAATGACTATGTTTAAGTGTAAAATTTCTCGAGATACAACCCGTTGACGGGTTCTTTGAGAGAGAGGCCTTCGGGGGAGGCCAGGATGTATGCGCCTTTGGTGAGGCAATGTTGGATAATATATGGGCCATGCCAAAGTGACTCGAATTTTCCATGGCCGAAGGTATCATGAGAGATATCGTAAGCCAGGATGAGGTCGCCTTCGCGAAATGAGAGAATGTTAACATATCGATCAAAGGTAGCCTTGGATCATTTTTTAGCTACCTCATTGTTCTATAAGGAAGATCGACGATCTTTGTCTAGAGACTCTAAGTGCAGCAAGCGCTGCTACATTGGAGTAGTGTCAGGTAATAGCTCAATTGTGGTGCGTAAGGTGGGAATTTTGCACTCAATGGGAAGAGTGGCCTCAACCCCATGGACTAGATGAAATGGTGTGAAACCAGTAGCTATTTTCACAGTCGTACGGTAAGCCCATAGCCAGAAAATAACATATGATGCCAATTGGTTTTATGTTTTTTAACTGTGCATCATAACATGGTCTTGAGGACCTTGTTAATAGATTTGACCTGTTTGTTAGACTGAGGGTAATATGGTGAGGCAAACTCATGGGAGAATCCTAACCAAGATGAGAGTTCGACGAATATCTCATTCTCGAAGTGTTTCCCATGATCAGAAATGAGTTGGAGTGGTACTCCAAAGCGGGATATGATGTGGTTAAAGAAAAAATGCATTGCAGTGTCAGCGGTGTTGTTGAAGGTGGGCATAGCTTCTGCCCATTTGGTGAAGTAATCGACGGTGACAAAAATGTATTTGTGACCATTGTTGGAGGGGGGATTACAAGTCATGAAGTCGATGCCCCATTTACAAAAAGGGCCAGC
The DNA here is from genome assembly GCA_010110895.2 of Picea sitchensis. Classification (NCBI taxonomy): domain Eukaryota; kingdom Viridiplantae; phylum Streptophyta; class Pinopsida; order Pinales; family Pinaceae; genus Picea; species Picea sitchensis. Next base: position 35,053 of record SNQJ01S0080889.1, on the reverse strand, counting down.
AGTGATGATGGGATGAAGAAGAGCGGGGGGAGGTCAGGCTTTATTGGTGTAGAGATGACATTGCTCACATCGTTTCACGGTGTGAATGCAATCGTGAAACAAGGTAGGCCAAAAGTAAATAGCTCAGATAATCTTCTGAGCAGTGGATATGCCCAAAAGATGGCCCCCACATGCACCACTGTGGCAGTTGTTTAAGACTCGATTAGCCTCGTCAATAGTCAGGCATCAATGAAGAATGGTGTCGACTCCCCACCATTATAGGATGTCTCTGATGAGGAGGTAGCAGGGGTCTTGATGGCGAATATGACGACGATCATCTCATGAAAAGTGGTTACCAAACTTTTGAGTTCAAAGGTAGACGAGGAGGTCACCGTACCAAGGATCATCCGAAGTGATCTAAAAGAAATGTTCATCAAGAAAGTCGGTGTTGACGGGGTTACTGGTGGTGTCAAAGGGGAGGTTCATGACAAGTTCAGCGAGAAAAAGGGCCTTCTTACTCTTAGGTGTTGAGAACTCATGGTCGTACTCCTAAAGGATAATGATCCATCGAGAAAAAATTTCGTTAACTTGCCGATGACTGAGAAAGTACTGAATAGGGTTGGAATCTGTGACAACCTTTGTTGTGCGAAGAAAAATGTAGTGGCACAGTTTCTAGACTGCGAGGAAAAATACAAGAGAAAGTTTATCTTCGTGTTTATACTTCAAGGGTGGCCCTGAGAGGTTTTTACTAACGTAATAAATGACATGCTCACGATTGTCATCACCTACCTAGACGAGAACTCTTGCTACTGATACAGTTGATGCTGATATGTAGAGGATATAGTCACAATTGTAGTAAGGTGCACTGATTCAAGGTGCGTTCGAGAGTGTTGTTTTAAGATTGTCAAATGACTATTGGGCATGGTCGTCCTAGTGAAATGGGATTTCGTGACATAGTAAGCAAAGGAAACTTTGTGAACGTATGGCATAGTCTAGGACAAATCATCGTAGAAAGTTAGTTTTGCCTTGTAGGCTCTGAAGTTGACATAAATTACGGGGAGGTGGAATTTCGGTGATAGCTTGGAATTTGAGGGGGTCTACGGTAATATCGCTTTGGGAAACAATAAAGCTGAGGAGGCACCTGGCGGTGGCATAGAACACACACTTGAGAGGGTTCAACTGGATGTTGTATTGATGACACCATTGAAAGATGATTCGTAAATCATCAAAATGTTGGGTGCATTTCTTGGATCGGGCTATGAGGTCATCCAAGTAGGCGAGGATGATATGAGCCAGATCGTGAAAGATATATGTCATAGCCCACTGGAAGGTTCTGTCAGAATTATTTAAGCCAAAAGGCATGACACGATATTCAAAAGTACCCCAAGGGGTAGTAAATGTGGTTTTATACTGATCGACGGGGTGAATTTGGATTTGATTATAACCAGAGAATCCAGCCATAAAGGATAGAGCATTGTGGCCTGCGCAGTCATCGATAACTTGATTGATGAAAGGTGTTGGAAAGTTGTCTTTGGGACATGCGTGATTGAGATCACGAAAGTCTATGCAAACGTGGATAGTTCCCTACTTTTTGTTAACGGGTATAGAGTTGGAAACCCATGAGGTATAGATGATGGGGTAAATGAACTCGGTAGTGCGTAATTTGTCAATTGCGGATTTGATGGCCGCAACTTTGGATGGGTGTAGCGGTCGTTGTTTTTGACGAAGTGGTGTAATGTCGGACCAGTTGTCAATGCGATGTTTGATGATAGAGGGATTGAGGCCAGGCATTTTCGTGTAGGACTAGGCAAAAATATCTCGATATTCTTGGAAGAGGGATTTATATGCGGTGATTTCCTAAGGAGTGCAAGCAACTCCAATGGTGATTTCTTCGACGATGCCATTTTTTATGGAAATGTCGATTTTAATAGTTGGGGAAATGTTGGCCATGTTGCCTTCTTCAAAAGCATCAGAGGGAGGAATGGGGTTTTTGAACCAGTCGATAGGCCCTGATGGGATAATATCCTTAGTTTCGACCATGTAAATGGGGTGTTGGTTAGGAGGCGCGGAGGCTTCCTATGGAAAGAAGAGTGTGCGGTGGTGTAACACATCGCAGGGATAGTCCAGGTGGTTTAACTCTTTGAGTATTTCTTCGTTGCATTGGAAGTGACGGGAAGACAAGGGGTCATGAGGAGTGATATCGGTGACGATGGTCATGTGGTTGCCCCTTGGTGAGGAAGAAGCAGGGGGAAGAATGTTAAGAAGACAAGGGGTCATGAGGAGTGATATCGGTGACGATGGTCATGTGGTTTCCACTTGGTGAGGAAGAATTAGGGGGAAGAATGTTAAGAGATGGTGAGGGTTCACTTGAGATAAAACTTATATTGAAGTACTGAGGAGGACCCGTGGTAGTTGGGTGTAAAATGTTCATAGGGAAATGAGTGGGAGAGTTGGGGAGATTGGGGGGTGAATCCTCAGATAAGTCATTTAAGAACCAAGGAGGCATTGGAAGGGCCTCAGGTTCAGGAGAAATGACATGAAGATCCTCTAGTGACGAAGTAATGTCAATTATCGACTCTGCGGGTCATTGAAGAAGGGTCAATTGGAGTTTCCTGTATTCAAGGATCATAGGACACTGGTATGTAAAATGATCTAATGAGTCGCAAAGAGAGAAAGGGCATCTCATACGTTCATTGACTGAAGTGGTGACATAACGGATGTCAGTAATATTTGTTGAGGAGGATGTAGCAAGACTAGGGTTTCTTTGGAAGCTCTGTTGTACTACGGCTAATGTCTGCCGAAAGCATGGTAGTGTTGGGCAATGGTGGGTATAATGGCCATATTCTGAACATATAGCGCAAGCGAATTTGGTCTACAACCCTTTACTACTAAAATGGGGGGTGGTAGTGGCAGGATTGGCTGTAGTGGTGAGTGTTGGGGGAGATTGATTGAGTGGAATCAAATTTTGTAACTCTGGTAGAGACAGGCAGTTGTTGGTTTGGTGTCCCTCTTTATCACAGTGTGCAAGGAGGTTGTATGCATGGAGGAAGTGGAGATGTGGGTTCCTTCTTATTTCTCCTAGCCCCAGCTATGGCAGGGGGTTTAGTGAGTGGGGGTGTGGTGAGAGTAAGTATGGGAATCATCATGTGGATTCCTTCTTTTTGGGGGCAAAGGGATGGTTGAGGGACCATTTCAGGTGGGTGTAAATACCAAACTAGGATTGCGAACACAATATTAGGTAGGGTAAGTGTTGCGGCTACCTGGAAAGATTCGATGCCTGGTGGAGTGTAAAAGAAGGGAATTTGGGTGATGGCTTGGGGAACTATCTCCCAAACTAGGACATGTCCTTGGGGAGAGGTGGAATCGTGGACTGGTGGGGTCGACGAGTGTGAAGGAGGTTCTTGAGGGGGGAGTTTTGTGACGAGTGGGACGTCAGATATGAGAGAATCCTCTGTAGGAGGAAGGGTATCCTCTGTGTGAGTTCTGTTAGATGATACGATGCATACTTGATTGGAAGGGTGAAGGAGTGGTGGTACTCCATGGAAAGTTCCTAATAATGATGGATCTTTGAAAATTCCAGGACCCATCGTGATGAGTGGGTATGCGTCGTGGCTCGTGTGGATGAGAGGAAGAATGTTATTGATATTGGCAGATGGATTAGGCTCGTAATGTGAGACTTGGTCAATAGTAACGATCTTCCCATTGTGAGGGAACATCATTGTCCTAAAGAAAGAAGATGCGACTGCCTTCATAGCGTACATGTAACTATGATCGAACAATATATTATAATCAAGTGGGGCATCAATAACTTCGATGTCGATGATAATAGTCTTGCCCCCAAGTTCAACCGAGACATTTTGGAAGAGCCCTTCAGGAGATGATGGTCGTCCATCATAAGCTCATAAGGTGATGGCAGAAGGTATGATTTCGGGGGAGCCAAGCTTCTGCCATACCGTTTTGGACATAATGCATGTAGATGCACCTTCGTCGATGATACACCGATGAACTGTGATGTTCCGTATTTTTAATGGTATTTGAAAAGTGATCAAGGCAGGAAGGCGAGGTTCTCTGCTATCAAGATCAAAGGTAATGAGTTAGGTATCTGTGGGGTCGACTGCCCCCAAGGTGGAAAGTAATTATTTCCGCTGAGTAGGACAAGTCTGGAGGACCTCCAAAACTGAAATGGCAGCCGGGGATTGCGCTAAGTCATTTACCAAACTATAGTTATGGGTTGCCCTAGACTGTGGGTTGTGGACATTCTTGCGCAATGGGATGCGAGGGATGCGAAGCGGTGGCTTGGAAGAAGGGCAAGTAATAACTAACGGGGGTCATGTCGATGTAGGGTTTGTCTCTGGAGGGATGGGAGGAGACTCAGTGGGTGCATGATATTGACTAGTGAGGAGAATTGTGTGATCTGCTGAATTGTTGGGGTTGAGGTATTATCTCACCTGAGGTGGGGGATGTTGTGTGTCCTGTTGGGTGTTTATCACACCTTGGTGTGGAATAGGATTCTTCAGTATGGAAGGAGGGGGTTGTTGCACGTATTGTTGTGGTGCCTTCTAAAGGAAAGGAAGTGCTGGAGGATGGGGAAGACAGCTAGAGTCTTTCTACCATTTGAAATAAGTTATTTGGGGGAAATGATGAGTTTAATGGCCGAACTCACCACAAAGGGAACAAGGGAAGTTGGTTTTAACATTATTGTTATTTCTCCCTTGGTGCTTATTATTATTTCCCCCCTGGGGGTTTTGATTCCCTTGGTTTTGGTTGCCCCCAGTGGATTGGTTCTGCTGGGGTTGATTCCTGCCTGGTCCTGGGTTGTAGTTGTTCCTGTTTTGTCCTTTCTTTTTGGAATTGTTCGACGAATGGGTTGGATTGGCCGTATTCAGCTGTTCGAAATTTTGGTATTGTTGAATGACAGAGGGTTGAATAAAACTCACCCCCACATGAGAATGTGGGGGAGCCATGGGTTGTGGACGACCAGGAAATGGGAAGTACATATTCTATGGTGGTAACGATCCATAAGGTACATAGGAAGCGGGAGTGCTTTCGCGAGTACTATAAGCTGAGGTGGAGGGGGTACCAGAGTTCGTTTGAATAGGTGGATGTATGGGGGGTGC
>SNQJ01S0080889.1:0-29947 GCA_010110895.2 Picea sitchensis | reverse complement strand
GGTTATAATGAGGGGTAAAGGGGCCATATACTGAAAGAGCTAGCAATATTTCCCAATAGCCACACAAAATCCAATCAAGGTGCAATTGCAGCCCACAATTTCCACATAGGTAGATGTCCTAAAATTTGGTCACTAGGTACCTCGGTCAAAGTGCTACATTTAGATTTTTAGCCTAATAAATGGGTCACGGGCTGGATCCCGTCCAAGAGGTGGGTGCCTCAAGGGCAGACACATAGAACAACTAGACCTCGGCCTTCAACCCTTCATGGGTATCTCCCTACCTTATGGTGTTAGGAACACTTGACTTGGAGGATTTTTAGTTCCCTATTTGACAACTTCTATGGTTTTGACAATGTGAGAACCAGATAACGGGGAGTTATTTGGATGCCTATCCCCAAAATCCTACCTAGACTAAAAAATTTCTTTTTGCACCTCCTGTGGAGGAAAACTTAGCGAGTTTTTAGAAATATTTTAGGTGTAGTTGTTTTGGGAGGTTGGGGTTGTAAACCAACCTCGTTGATTTAAAATGGGAGTGGATAGGTTCATCAAGAAAAGGGTGGGGTGTTTTTGGAATCCCTTTGGAGGAAACTTACTCTGACCTCCACATTTCATGAAGAAGCTATGTGAGTGATAAGTGACTTTTTTGTGTGAGTGAAAGTGTGCCAATTTTTAGTGAATTAGATGTCACCTTTCTGCATGTGGACTTCGCTTCATCCTTACAAGTGTTTGATTACCTAATTAACTAAGTGTCTTTGGTACAAGCTTGCGTAATTCAAAAGTCCCTAGGAAGCTAACATGTGGACATGTGGTTCCATTACTATCCCTTTAACTCCCTATTGTGATGTAATCTAAGAAAAGATTTGAAACTATCCTAGATTGATCATGTGGGCATGTGTGGGCCTGTTACAAAAACCTTTAAACTTCCCTAGTGATTTGATCTAAGAAAGCAAATTTCAACACTATCCTATCTTTGTAGCATGTGGGCATGTATGGGCCCATTTCAATATTAAGATGTGTTTGAAAAAGTAAACTAAGAGGAGTCCTAAGAAGGGTTGTTGTCCTCTCCTAAAGGTTTTAATTTTCTTAAGGGAGATGAAATCATTTCACAGTATTTTTTGATTCTCAAGATCGCTTGGAGGTGCGAGAGAAGAGCATACTAAGCGATTGTTATTCAACTTCTAGTCCCAATGCAAGTTAAATGTGATTAAAAATGATTTCCAACTTATCTTGTGAGTCAAAACAAGCCATCCATTTGGAAAAAAATGAAAGCAAAGAAGGGAAATTGATTTTATCCTCCTAAGTGCCTATGTGTTTTTGACTAACCCCTTTATATGATGAGGCAACTAAGTGTGTTGCAGCTTTAAAACATGCTTAAAATCATTTTTAAGAAGGAAAATGGCCTTCCCCACATCTCAACAACTTTACAATGTGAATTTTTGCACAGATGTGCGGGTCTCAGTGGAGACAGAGGTGCATAGAGCGCATGTGAGCGAATAGATAAAAGTCAACAAGCGCACATGCATAGAACAGAGTTGTGACTTAGGCGCATGTGCGCACGATGCATTTCTGTAGGCCTAAAAACCCGCGCATATATGAAACACGACCGAGAATGAAAAATCCAGATGGATTTCTCTCAATTCAACCTGGAATTGGTTGATTGGCAGGTCATCCTAGGCCGGTTAGTGTACCTGCAAGTTAAACAAACTAAAAGAAGAGAAAGAAAAACCCAAATGGGGTAGGAAATTGATACCTTTCCCCAGTGGATTTTCCAATCTGGTGCGCCTCTTTCCTCACCTTAGTGAGCAAAATAGAGGTGCTTGCAGGCTCAGTTGGGTCTGCTGAGCAGGACAACTGCAAGGAAAAGAGTTACGGAAATAAATAAAAACAACAATTAAGAATTAAACTAAGAAATGAAATAACAACTAAATTCATGAGCATAGGGACATAGAAACAAAAAGAACAATAAGACCCATGTCACCAATGATGAGGCTAATATATTAGTGAAAGAATACACCGAGAAGAAAGGGGACTATGAGTCCCTTCTTCCTCCAAGGGAGGGCTCTTGGACGCCCACTAGCAAGCTCTTATTACAAAAAATAAAAATGGAAAATGATGAAATAACTCTTTGCAAATCCACTCAAGGGGTGAGATGGATTTCCCAATGCAATGGTGCAAATATACTCTTGGCGAGGATGGAGTCCTCAAGAGAATAATGGTAGCATAACCTTGCTTTGAATTCCTTGAAAAATGAAGTGTATCTGCGGCCTTTTTATAGAATTCCTTTGAGCTATTGTTCAACCAGTTTGTAGTGTGAAAAGAGGCTAATTAGGGCATTTATAGGTCTTTGACCAGCCATCCAATCGAATCCAGTCCAGATTTGAGTGTCAAATCGGTTTGGGAGTTGAAACATAATTGGGTGGGAGGCCGACCACTCTCATAAATGCGTCGTTTCTCAGGTGCACGGAGTTTTGCGATAACAGTCGCGCATCGTGTGCATGTGCATGATTTTTGTGTTCCTGTTTCACGCATGTGCGTGCGCGCCCAGTGTCTTCATAGCGCCCTTCAATGTTTCACTACTTTGTATAGTTTTTTGACCCTTTATGAATGATTTGGTATTAATTCAGGTCCATGGATGACTTCATTACTGTTTGACAATGTTGAGTTCTTGTAACCATGTGCGGATGAAATTTCAGTGATAACAAGGGTCCTAGAGTTTTACTAGCACCATGTTGCCAGGAAACATTGGATCTTTTGTCAGGGTTCTGGTAGAAATCATGGCCTTGACCAGCATACAGAAACTGTGTTTTCTATGATATCATCGGCTAACTCCCATAATTGGATGACATGGCTTGGGATGGGATTTCTCCCTGCATTGTGTTCCAACTATTTTGGAAGGGGTTTCCCCCATCCAATCCGACAGAATAGGTATTGAACCATGCCCGGGGTTCCATTGAGCATGGAAGGGATTACCCCTGACCGACATCCCTTTTGAGGGAACTAATCCCTACTAGGTATTCCAAAGGTCCTCAGAGGAGAAGACTCCCTTACTTTCTCCTTGTGTAGGAATAGTACCCTACACGAGGTTTTGTTTCCTGAAACCGGATTTACCCCAAGCCGAGATGAAAGCCGAATAAAACACATTGTTCCCAAACGCGTCGAACAAAGATAATGACATAGATCCCATAGATGTAGTGTAATATGGAGTTCCTAAACTTCCTACTCCAAACACGATGTAATTAGCATTTGACCTGATGGGTTGTTGGAAAGAACCATGAAGCTAGGGGAATAGAGGAGGTATATGACCCCCACCATAAGGGGTAGCATTAAAAGGGACTGAAATTCCCCTGGTAGACCCTTGCATGGGAGTGTTTGAGCTCCCTTCCCCTAGAACCATGGTCTATAAGGTGGAGTAGGTAAGGACTAAGTTCAAATCGAAGCTGGACATCCCATATGATAATGGAGGGTTAGTCATACTCTATGTAAACGGAGCAGTGGTTTCCATTGATGATGGTATCAGACCACTGCGCAAGGTAGAGGGAGTCAAGACCACTCTAGTCTGGACTGGGGAGTATGAGCCGAAATGGGAGTATGAGGACTCCTAGATGAAGTAGAAACATTTTCTTCCATGGCTTCTTTTAAGACTAACTAGTGCTCGAAAGGCATCACTTCAGGAGGGACAACTTGTACTAATATTGACATCGACAAGTCAGTAATCAGAGTGTTGGATGTCCCGAGAGTTTCCTCCCCAAGGTAAAAAATAGTGCGTTCCTCCAGAGTCGAATACTCTCCTCATGGAGTAGGATAGAGAACATTTTCCTACGGCCCAGTCACTTCGAATGAACCTTGTTGGTCAAGTCCTCATTGTAACGGTGGTAGAGGTGGCTCTAATGCAACCATCGACAGGCCCAAAATCCTTCGCGATCGACAGAGCTCTTGATATTCCACTTTGTGAAAATATCAATCGACACATTAAGGATTAAATAGTGTTTAAACACCAAGAATACACTATAAAAATTCCTATCAAACAAATCAAGCAATCAACTATATATTAGGAAGAACAGTTACACCAGTCAACACTAGAGGAACTAATCGATGCAAGTGCTACTTGAACAAGGAAGCAACCTCCAGGTATACTCTGTGTAGCATCACCTGACGTCTACCCTAGGTACTCAGTATACCCCCACATTCATCCATGTAATTCCCTAGAATATGGGCAACTAAGTTTCCATCTCGCAGTCAGTCACAAGGCAAGTACAATTGAAATTTGGGTCAATTGCAATGAGAAGGATAACAAGTATGAAACCTATCGAGGGTATCAAGATAAACTGGTCTGGAAGACAACAGAGGATATTTAATGGATTTGATGTCCACAAAGCTCTGTAAGAAAATGCATTCGATAGTTCTCCCATGAAAAATCCTCAATATGTGTTCCCCACTATGTTTAGTCTAGCTTTGGAGGGGTTATCTCCATTTCCTTTCTTCACGTGCCCTCATTTTTGTCCCCTGTGTTAGATGGGGGTGGCAGACAACTTTTACAACACTAGGATTAAAAACTCCCAAACTTTGAATCCAATGTTTGTTTAATGGCCTTAAAGAGTTTCCTCTCCAACCTAATTCAAGGCCCTAACCCTAAACTAGTTGGTTCACCCTACAAACAAAAAGGTATATTTTATTTTAGATTAGCGTTATTTTTAATGGCTTTATTTACTCATGGTATATGGTGGTGAAACTAGTGATGTTATAAGAGACGCAAAAGAGGAGAAAAATACGAATCTTAAAAGAAAAATTACTTCTAATCCAAAAGCAAAGTTTTACAACTAACTCTTTCTAACTAACTTTTCTTTAACTAACTTTTTCAATATCTTGTAAAGAAAACCTAAAATGTACTTTCTCTTGACTACAAGATACTTATGCTTCAAGAAATCAATAAAGAACTTAAAAAATAGATCTTTTCGTTTTTAGCAAAAAACCAACTCTAAATACTTTACCAAAATGAAAACTTTTTTTTTTTTTTTTTTAAATTGCCTTAAAGAGAAAAACTGAAATAAATATTTATTTCTTTTTTCAAAGAAAGTGAAAGGGGTAACAAGAACACTAAAAAAAGATTGAAACCGATCTTTGGCCCAGTGTGGATCACAGGGAATCACTCAAGAAACAAAGAAGGAAGATCTACAATTCAATAACTTGCTCAAAACCCTTTCAAAAGTAAACACAAGAAAATCAAGAAGACAAGTAAACTGAACTCTAACTGAGGCTATGGTTGTAAAATAGAGACTCTGGACTGATCCAAGAAAACCCTCAGAAGTGTGAAATTCAATATGGAAAGAAGAAAACTCCCTTTTTTCCAATTTTTTTATTGAAATAGATATGTGAGATGTTGCATCAGCGACCTCAGTATGTATGTAGGTTGTTTACTGAGTAGAGTGGGTATGTACGCTAGCTGACTCAAGACAGGGTGTGTACACCTCTCTATCTTTCCAAAAAAAAGAAAAGATCAGACAAACTTATAGGGCAGGGACAACTAGTATAACACCTAAAGGTGACCAAAATCCCTTGTCAGACTCAGAAAAATCACAAAAAATTGAAAGGAAAACAAACCAATCAAACAACTGAAAATCCACTAACAAACCCTAGAGGATTCCCGAGTATGGTCGCCAGTTCTACTAGTGGGAAAACCCCCCCTTTGACTACACCACGGTTCATAATGTAGGCAGATCGATTAACTGTCTAAAATTCAATTAATTCTCTATACTATCCCAAACATACCAAAACTAATATAAAGAAATCAAGGAAAAATGAGATTGGGTAACTATACCTCTAATTGCACGTCTGGTGATGACCTCATTGCACTTGGAAATTCCATTGACTACATGCCTCTTACCAAGGTTGACCTGCATCCAAAGATTGACAAACAAAAAACTACAAGCATGCTATTCCATATATAAGTTAGGGTTAGATGTTAGAATGTCAAGCATTAATCAATAAAAGTATTTAAGACACCATGATTTGGGACATGAGAATGTAATTATTTTATTAATAACACAAAGATTGCACCTTTACAATCTAAGTCGACTACCATTCCATGAACCTGGTCCAGGATACTCTTCACCAAGATCCAAGTGCACCTTGTATGAACTTCTCCTCTCAACCTTCTGATCTCTTCTAGTGAAGGGAATGGGTTAAATGGAGGAAGAAGGGGATACTGAGGGAATGCTGAGGCGATTTCTCATAAAAGGCATCAATATCTTTAGAAATGAGGGGAAGTGAAATCAGGCAAAGTTTCATTTTTCTTATGCTTAGATCTTAAATGAGACCCAAAAAAATAATTTTATATAAAAAAAGGATGGTTATCCGGTTGGGTGACGGACTATAGCAGGTGGATTAGTTGGAAAACTACCAATAGTCCGTCAATTTCAATGAATTCCTTGCAAAAAAATTTTGTTGCAACTTTTGCAAGTATATGTGGGTTGTAATGGTGCAAGATGCATATGGACGTGAGTTTTGGTGGTGCAAAAAGCATATGTACACAGGCAGTAATGGTGCAAAGCACCTACATCTTCAAAAACATGGTTTTTTAAGAAGAGCTAGTCAACAATGCTTTGGAAAAAAATGCAAGTAAGAGGGCCAAGGCCATGTATGCATGTGTAGAGAAATTTAGGGTTATAAAAAAATGCAAAGCTCAAATTTAAGTCAAATTATAGAAGGTATCATTGTATTGGTGATTTCAAGAAGGCACCAAGTGATGGATGAGAGATTTGGTCCACACATTTGTCTTTGTTACTAACAACTTGACAAATATATTTGATGGTGGATTTGATAATACCAAAGGTCAATCAATCATGAGAGAATTTCCATGGATTGGATTGAGAAATATGTCAAACGCTCATTTATAGGACACGAAGGTTGACAAAGATTCAAGTGAATGGATAGCCATCCACTTTAAGGGTTCATGAGCCTAGCAAGAATGGTTAAGCTGAATATGAGTACAACATCGACACATGGTTCTAAAAAATCCATGAGTCAAGTTAATGTACCAATCACCTAGGGAGATTTTTCAATCAGTGAGGCAATCCATGCTTCTATCTCTCATCAAAGAAAATGTTGGGCATATAGGCAATTGTAGAGTCAATAAAAATCCACATGGTTCACAAGTCAAGTGTAACTCATTTGGGATTCCATCTTGATTGGAGTCATAATATGCAAGAATCTCATGCTAGTCAATTCAAAGGGTTGAAGTACCATTCATGTTGCGTCAGATGTGCCTTCACATCAATAAAGGGTTTCACTACTCGACTTGAGTGACGGATATTTTTGTGGTTGAGTCAAGTGTGAATTTCCAGCTAGGACGTAACTAAACAATGAAGGTATGATTTTGCAGATCCTGGCCTACTCTTCAAGAATCCTTCTCTATTAGATGCATTCAAATCTTCTTAATAGTTATTCAATATTAAAGATATGTATGTAGGTTCATGTTTTAATCTTGGTCAAGTCAATCAAGCCCTTCTCAAAAAGTGTACATTCCTAGTAAAATTCTCATTCGAATTTGAAACAGGCTTGGGAAAAATAATTCTACAAAATAGATATAGGGAATAAAGGACATAAACAAACTTCAATAGCTATAAAAGTATGTACAACAATAAAGGAAGGGTTTCCTTCAATCCAGATGAAGACATTGTCTCATTCTCTATGATCCTATGATCAAAAGATCATCGGATCTTATACCATGATGGAATAAGGATTAAAGACAGAGGATAAAAGATCTGAAATTCATTGGTGGTGTCTAAAGACACCATAGAATTGAAGCATGGAAACTCTCCATGAGATAGAATAATTTTGATGATGATTTTGATGATAGAAGGATCATAAGGATCATCTATAAATAGGTTTTGGTCATGGGAAAAACCAATAATATCAGTTGAAGTTGGTCGCACATGTACATAAATGTGAATTTGGGATCCTAAGTGGACATGATCCACCATCAATTTAGTCAATTTTCAACCCAAAAGACTTTGTCAAGACAGTCAACCAACAAGGTGAGGTTTATAATGGAATCACATGTTCCAAGAACTCAAGCCCATTTATGAAAAATAAATGTTGTCCATAATACATGCAGTTAAGAAATGTTTCCCTTACCTAATAGGAAGAAACTTCAAAGTAATGAAAAATCATGATAGTATGAAGTAATTCTTGGAGAAATCATTATCTTCATAAGAAAAACAAAAATGGGTTACAAAGATGCTAGGTTATGACTTTGAAATTATCTGAAAAAAAGGAAAAAATAATATTGTGACAAATGCACTTTCAAGGAATTAAGAAGAAATAGAGGGTTCACTATGTGCTATTTCTATTCCACAATTTGATTGGGTGGAAGAAGCAAGGATAGAATGGAAGTAATATCAAGAGGTATGCAAGATCATTCAAAGTCCACATGAGGATCCTTGTGCATTAGATAAATTTGTATGGAAGAATTATTTTCTATGGTATCATGTTCGCTTATAGTTATGTAAGAATTCCCATCATAGAAAAGAGGTCCTTCTGGAATAGCACACTTCTCCTATAGGAGGACATTCATGGTTGTTGAAAACTTACCACAAGATCAAGAATGATTTTTTCTGAGAAGGTCCTAAAAATATTGTTCAAACCTTTGTGTATGAATGTTTGTTCTACCAAGAGAATAAGGTAGAGATAATGAATATTCTAGGTCTCCTACAACCATTAACTATACTAGGTCAATGATGGGAATAAGTATCAATGGGTTTTGTTATGGTTTTACCCAAATCTAAAGGAAATAGTATAATTGTGGTAGTAGTGGATCGACTGCCAACATATGGCCATTTTTTATATCTTTCTCATCCTTTTAAAGTAAGTATAGTAGCCACAACATCCATGGAAACAATTCAAAAGCTATATGGAATCCTCAATATTATTGTAAGTGACAAAGATCCAATTTTCTATGGAATTTTTTGGACTAGATTTGTAAGGTACTAGATGTATTATAACAAGCAAACATAGAAATATTGCATAAAATAAGAGTGGAACCACAAAATAATGAGAATACCAACACCAAGAATAATACCTTTATTAAATGAAATCAATGTTCACTTTCCTTTTCGAGGGGATAAACTCCAGTAGAGCATATATATATAACAATATCTCTCAATACAAGGCTTTTTTATTCCTTCTACTACTATTTATAATAATTCCATATTCTAAAGAAAATTCTAGAGGAAGATCCTTCTAAAAGTGGAAGCTTCTATTAAGAATTATTACTATTGAGTTATACACACTATTATGTAGGCCTTATCTACTAATGTCAGCCTTTATTACATAGGAAATAGACCTTATTTACCAATGTTGGAGTTTATTACATAGAAAACATATCATTCTACCTATGTGAGGGGTTAAGGAGGTTAGGTCCCTAATATGCCCTCCCCCTTGAAAATATCCTTATCTTCAAGGTTTGAGATGGGGAAATTGGTTCATAATGGTATCTAGCTACCAAGTGGCCTCTTCTAGTGGTTATCCATTCATTGAGCTAAGACATCCTTGATGGTGCACTAACAAAGGAAAAACTCATGTTGGTCCAATATGGCTTGTGGATTCAACCATATGCATGCTTCTTCATCCATCTCAGTGAAAGTTTTTTGAGTATGGAACTTAATTCTGATCACTTTAATTAATCATGAGATATGAAAGACATAATATAGATTACAATTATGGGGATGAACCAACTAGTAAGATATGGGATCCACTAGCTTAAGAATTGTATCGGGACCATAAAATTTTAGGGTGATTTTATGAAAATGTTTATCTTTGAGTTAATATTTCTTGTAAGGTTGTAGAAGAAGAAACACTTGATCCCCTCCAGGCATTGTGAACATCCTTGATCTCCATGTTGGATCATGCAATTCAAATCCATTAGAAAATTTTATTTGACGGTGCGGAGGATGGCCATTCAGAATGTAAGAATATTGTCGAACTATTGAACCTTGGAGACACCAGACATGTATGATAGAACTGATGGTGATTTTTTCCTGTATACCACTTCAAACAGGATCATGCACGTTAAGGTATGGTAATATGTGTTTTACCACCATTCAGTGATGGGTAACAACCGATCCCACTAATTTTGATGGTAATATTCAAAACACTATGAATACATTTCCAAATATTTTTTGATAGCTTTAGTTTTTCCATCAGTCTCTGGGTGATAGGCACTACTGAGATGCAATTGGGTTAGTTGGATCCTGAAAAACTCTTTCAAAATATTTATGGTGAAAGTTAGATCATGGTAGGAGAGAATAAAATGGTGCATTCCATGCAGTTTGAATATATTACCCATAAAAAATCAACTACTAAATATGACCAAATTTCCCACTCTTTTTGGTTGCTATTGTGACACTTATTCATTGCACTTGCCACAAAATCATGTTTTATTTTCCATGGATCTATTTTTGTCGCTATATCCAAAAAGAAGAACTCATCATGGAAATATCCATGAAACATGACTGCCACATACCATTCGTTTGTGTTCCTGAGTACTTTTTTTCATCTATATACTGATAAACCTCTATCTATATAGTGACAAAAATCCGTCTATATAGAGACAAACATCCATGGAAAAACACAAATGATAAGAATTTCTTGCAGTAATATTTTTTTATTTTTTTACAAATTTTCATGTATATAGTGAAAAAAAACCATCTATATAGTGACAAACATCTTTCTATATAGAGAAAAAAATCCGTGGCAAGACACAAATGATAAGCATTTTTTGTAGTAATTTTGTTTAATTTTTTACAAATATTCATCTATAGAGAGACAATCAGTTGTCTATATAGTGACAACAATCCATCTATATAGAGACAAACAATTGTGAAAAAACAAAAATGATAATTTTTTGTTTCCATGATAATTCTATACTTGCCACACTTTTTCTTCGCTATAGTGACGAGGACTGTAGGTTTAAAAAACAAATTGCATGCATGGTGGTGGAAGTTAATTTGGAAGTTGAATAGACATTTAAAATATAGAATATTCTTATGGTAGGTTCTATCCAATAAATTTATAACTTGGGACAACTATGGGAAGAGATCATGGGAGGGTCCTCGTAGTACATCCTTTGTCAAAATAATGATGAATCAATTGATTTACTATTACCCTTCTTTAAGATAAGTTCTTGTGAAGCTATGAAATTATCAAATGGAAATGCAAAGTGGTTAGGAGAGACCATCTCAAATTGTTTTAAAGGTTCGTGCATGAAAAAAAAAAAAATAGAACATAAGGTTCTACCTTGTACATTGGCCTGGGAAATCTAGATGGTTAGGAATGAAACAATATTCCAAGGAAAATAAATGCTTCCTATTTAGGTAAATCACCAAGTAACATATTATTATGGTGGAATTCGAAATATCGTGAAGGTTAAATATCCCATAATATCAAAACATATGAAAATTGATTTTTCAAAGTCCCAAAGACACTTTGATGGAGCAAGTTAAGGAAAACTAAGAATTTATTGATCATGTAGCATTTTATTCTTGTCCAAAAATCATCATAGTTCTTTTAAAGAAACATTTCAACAATGCACAAATAACAACACTGAGTTCTGTTCCTTATGGGTGCTATTAAAAAATGTAGTTGATAGAAGAATATCAAGACTATAAATCACGAGGGACTCTAAGATGATAATAGATTGAGATAATGGTAATGTCACACTCGAGGATTTACTTCTTCTTGTAATTATAAAAAAATTTGGAGAGCTAAAAAGTAGTTTTGAAAATATTTTCTTTAAACATGTATATCAAGAACTCAATGAGAAAGTAGGAAATATTTTCAACAAAGATTTCTTATTTCGGTAGGTTTTGTTGGTTATCACTAAAATCGAGGAGGGGTCCCACTTCCTAAAGAGGTAACCTTCTTTCATTGAAATGTAGTGAATCCGAGGATGTATTTCTTGTTTCTTTTAGCAATTGACATTTGATGATTTCAATAATATTAGCTCATAGTTGTTTGTTACGTTTTCAAATCTAGCATTGTTAGCGAAGAACTCTTGGAAGATTGTAATAACTAAAATTGTATATCAGTAGATACAATATTTTTTTGTTGAGAAGAAACATAGAGATTTAGTATTCTAGAGTGTTGAAAAGGCACCTATATATGTATATTTTGTTTTGTTGAAATATTTTGTTATTTCAACTAGTTGCTACCAGTGATTTTGGGAATTTTGGCTTGATTTGTACTAGTAGGTGCTCGTATTGAATCCCCTTGGGTGAGGTGAACTAGTATATGATGGCATAGTCTAAACGTTCTATGTTTTTCACTTTTTTCAACAACTATCACCAGAATCCCACAACACAATTGTTTGCGAAAGAACAATTTTACATAGCTTAAATCACATTTTTGAATGCATAAATCAATTCAATGCCCTCTGAAACCCCCTCGGGAACCCATAATATGTGATATAAACCATCAAAGTCTGCAATTCTATCTATCCTTCTAAATATTTGGTTGAATTTTGTGAAAAACTCGTCGGAAAAACATACCCAGAAAGGGGAAAAAACATAGAACGTTTAGACTATTTTATCAACGCTAATCGGTTTACTAGGGAAGCTTACTGGTTTATTTTCAAAGTATGATAATTGGATCAAGTGGATAGGGGGATTTCATATAGACAAAACAAATTGATGTGATTTATTCATATTTGGATAGTGTGCTTGTATAGATAGTTTCTTTGAATATCAAATCTATGGATAAATGTTGTACACTTACAAAATTAGACAAAATAAAACAACTTGTATTTAAAATATTAAGTGGGTAATCGTGCAACTGACGTATATATTGTACATTGAGTCCAATCAGAGTCTTTATCATCAGAGAATTTTTCTACATATGAACTTTCATCATACATCTTTGCTTCATGTGGATACAACAAAATGCTTTGCAATCAAGACAATGTCATTGACAATCATTGAAAAATTTGAAAGCGTTGTCATGCCAACAAGGTCCTTCTAGATATATCAGGTCATCATGTGGATTAAAGTGTTATGTAATCTTGCATGTTTTTCTTGAGGAATCATACAAATTCCAATGCTTCATCTTTGGTTGTGTAGAGAGAAGCGAGAGGTGCAATCTACAACTTGACCCAGTTTGAGGGAGATGTGTCACATCTATGCCTGACTTTCACGTAGGATGTGGCATAATTTGGACCAATATAATTTATTTCAAAAAATAACAACCCAACATATATGAGATGTGTAACCATAGTTCTTATGAAACAAAATAAAAAAAAAATTGAGAAAATTTAAGAACATAATGTGGTTCTACACACGCCAACCAATGTAGATCTGAGAGCTTTTGAGCACGGAGAGGTTTGAATTTCGATTTATTTTTTATATCTCTTTGTTATTAATATATATAGAGTTAAGATGGATCTACGTTGATCAATACAATAACCAAAGGCAACATATTTCAATCAGAAGCAAAGAGAGGTTATTGAAGGAGACACGCAACAAGGAGTGGAGTGGAGTGGGAGAAAAAATGTAGAGATGAAAAGTCATATGGATATGTAGGGCATACGTTACATGGAGGAACCTTTGGAATTCCACTTTCCAATTGAGTTGAAGGGAATGCCGTGCAAAAAATAGTAAGAGTAACTACAATAGACATTATTTAAAGGGTTCCTTTTTGTGGTGTGTGATTCCCTGATAATTAATTAAAATAAAAAAATCAATGCTCGTTGTTGAGAATTGAACTACGTGGCTTCCCAAAAATTAATTAGAATAAATTATACCAATAATGTAATTTCCCTGTCATTAAATAAATTAAAATTAAAATTACTTTTAAAAATACTTGAAAATAAAAACTATTGTTTGATTTCTATTGAGAATTGAACAATGTGATTGCCCCACAATTAATTAAAGTTAAAATGTATGATTTCCTCGAAAGAAATTAATAAAAACAAAAATGGATGGGTCAGAACATTCTCACATCTTCACAGTTTGGGTAGGACATAAAACAGAGATTTGGTACTTATATTTTAATAGATGACCACCAACTGCATGCAAAACTTCCATGAACCTCACATCCTTAGACCACGTTGCTCATCACGCTCAGTAGTAGGTCACCCCCGAGTTAGGACTAAAATCCATAGGGAAATGAATTCTTAGGATTGGCAAGGACAATAGGAAAGTCTCATAGATCAACAATAAATATTTTCTCTTAGGATCCACTTACACCCACAACCCATAGACCCTCATTCCCCCCACACCTATCCCACCCCAAGAGTATGGTAGACTTGCAAGAGTGGCGACAATCATGAGAATGGTGAGGGAACCCCCAATGAGTTGTCTTGACCACCTAAAATATGCATGTGCCCAGGTTGACACATGTCTTCCTGAAGCTTCATGAGCTCCTCTTAACACTTGTTCCCCTTTCACAAGGAGCTTAGGAAAACATAAGTTATGAAAACCTTAGCCTCTAGGAAATAATAATATAATATTATTCCTTTATAGGTAAGCCCTCTAGATTATCCCCTATTCCTAGACACTTATCCCCTTCCCTTTCCCTAACTAATGAAGCTTAGTCCCGCATAACTCTTTCTTTGTTTTCAGTCTACACACAACGATGTAGTTTTATTATTGATGTGAGTATTTACATATACAAAATTGGGTTCCTGGCCTTTAACATCCAGGCTCTCTGGCATAATAACCACATAGGCCTACCAACTTATTATTACTTATCTCTCTAGCCTACAAAACATGTTACAATCACAATTAAAACTGGGGCTCCACCTTAGGATATTACAATCCCCTCCCTTTATTTTTGCATTGTCTGCAATGTAACTCATTTAAACAACATCAACAAGATTTTAAAAATCTTCAAAAATATGTGGGTATTCTGCCTGCATAGCATCTTTGTGCTCCCATGTTGCATCCTCCAGACCATACCAGGTCCACCGGAATTTTACAAGCCCTATGGCTCGATTCCGAAGATGATTGTTTTTCCAGTCCAGTATACGCACCAGATGTACATGAAAAGAGATTTATTGCTCCACTTGAATCACATTCCAATCAATAACATGATTAGCATCAGGTATATATTTATTAAGCAGTGAGACATGAAATACATTATGTATAGACATAGATGCAGAAAATGCAGGCATATAAGCTACTGGTCCAATCTTCTCTAGGATTTAAAATGACCCACAATATTTGGCTACAAGCTTGGAACAGTTTCCCAACTTCAGAGAACTTTTGTTGGCTTTCACCTTCAAGAAAACATGATCACCAACTTTAAATTCCTTGTGAGTTTTGTTCTTGTTAGCATAGCTTTTCTACCTATCTTGGGCAACCTTCAATTTTTTTCTAATCTTCAACATTTTATCTTCCATTTCCTTGAGAAACTTTGGCCCAACCATTTCCCTATTAGCTGGGTTGTTCCAATGTACTGGGGTGTTTCACTTTCATCCATAAAGTGCTTCAAACAAACTCATCTTCGATGATGCCTCATACCCATTTTTGTAGGAAAATTCCACCAAGTCAAGATAATATTCCCATTTAGATGGTTTGTCCATCACATACATCCTTAGCATATTCTCTATCACTTGGTTCACCCTTTATTTTTTCCCATCAAACTTAGGATGATAGTCTATGTTGAAGTTTAGATTTGTTCTGAACCCTTTGAATAACCCCTTCCAAAACTTTGAGGTAAAATTTGGGTCTCTGTCAGACACATTTGTTTTTAGTATGCCATGCAAGCATGCCACCTCCCTCATACACATATCAAGAAAATTGGTTTCCTTGTGAGTAAACTTCATAGGAATGAAATGAGCAACTTTAGTAAGCTTTTCCACCACCACCATGATTTCATCATGTTGTTTTCTTGTTCTAGGCAATCCTGTGATGAAATCCATTGTCACCACTTCCCACTTCCACGGAGGGATGGGTAATGGCTGCAGTAACCCAACTAGGTGTCGATGCTCAACCTTGACCCTTTAACACTCCAAGAATTTAGATATGTATTCAATAATCTTCCTCTTCATGCCTCGCCAATAAAATTGGCTCTTGGTTGCTGAAAATGTTTTCTGATATCATGGGTGTCCCACATAAGGTACATTGTGCATTTATTTTAAAATCTCACCGCTCAATTTAGGAGAATCGAGTACATAAACTCTGTTTATGTACAGGAGAATTCCATCAATTCCCAATTCGTAATATTAAGCTTTCTGCTGCATTTTACCTTGCTATATATTTTGTTACCAATTTCATGTACTACATATCAACTTTTGCAGTATTATAAATTGTTCCTTTAAAATCCATCTGATACATGCTAATGATTGTAGCATGCAGCTCATGGACTCTCATACTGAGTGCATCAACCACCTTGTTCTCCTTTCCTTTTATGTTCTTGATATCAAAGTCGTACTCACACTGGAAGAATTCCAACCATCTACTCTTCTTATCATTAAAGTATGGGTTGATCAAATAAATATAGAGGAATTCCAACCATCTACTCTTCCTAACATTAAAAGTAGGTTGATCAAATAAATATTTTAGACCGTTATGGTCTATCCTGAGCTCAAACCTCTTTCCCATGAGGTAGTGCCTCCACTTATTCAAAGCGTGAACAATGCCTACCAACTCCAAATCATGAGTGGCATAGATCCTTTCATTCTCTTTCAATTTTTTGGACTCGAAACCTATCACAAATCGATTCGGACTAAGAACTCCTCCAAGTCCTTCTTTGCATGTATCTATGCAAACCATGAAATATTCATTCAGATCAACAATCTATAGAATTGGAGCACTGGTTAATAACTTCTTCAATTGTTGGAAGCTCATTTCACATTCTCTTTTCCATTGAAACTCCGTCCCGCTCCTTTGCAAGGAAGTGATGGGATGAGCTATTCTAGAAAACCCTGCAATGAACCTTTTGTAGTAGCTAGGTAGACCCATGAAGGATATGAATTCTTTCACATTCTTAGGTGTTTTCCACCCTTTTATGGCCTCAATATTTTCAGGGTCCACTGCTATCCCTTCTTCAGATATGATATGCTCTAAATAGTGAATTCTATTTTGATAAAATGAGCACTTGCTCAATTTGGCATTCAACTGATGCTCTCATGACACGTGCAACAACATTCTCAAATGATGCTCATTCTCTTCTTCTTACTTGGAATATACAAGGACGTCATCCAAAAAGACATTGAAAAACTTGTCTAAATATTCTAGGAAAACACCATTCATTAAGCACATGAAAACAATTGGTGCATTTGATAACCCAAATGGCACCACTATGAACTCATAATGACCATACCTTTTCTTGAAGGCAGTCTTGCTGATGTTTTCCTTTTTAATACTTACCTAATGGTATCTTGACCTGAGATATATCTTTGAAATATCCTTGCATCCTTCAACAGATCAAAGATATCATCAATCCTTCATAGAGGATACTTGTTCTTTATAGTCAATTTGCTCAACTCTCTGAAATCAATGCACAATGTCAATGTCCCATCTTTCTTCTTCACAAACAAGACTAGGGAACCCCAAGGTGACACACTTGGTCATATATAACCCTTCTTCATAATCTCTTCAATATGTATTTGCAACTCCTTCAACACTATTTAACTCATTCTGTAAGGAGTCTTCGATACTGGAGCTTCTCCAGGCATTAAATTTATAGAGAAATCAATATCTCTCTTTGGGGGTAGTCCTGGTATTTGCTTGAACACATATTAAAAATCTTCAACAAGTACATGATCCTCCATAATTGGCACCCTACCCTTATATGGTTCCTGTATATGGGCTCCAAATATTTGGCAGCCTTTCCTGTAACACATCTTCAGCTGCACTGCTGAAATTTATCGAACAATAACTTCCCTGGGAATTCCTTGGACTATTCTCGGATTTCCTTCCACATCTAGGCAAGTGAATTCCTTGTTACAACAATCTAAGAGGGAATGATGTTCATATAACCAATCCATACTAATTATGAATTCATATGATCCCATAGGAAATATGTTCAAATATGCTTTGTTACTTAGTCCATTCATTCCCATTGGACATCATTTAATCAACTCAACAACCTTTCTCTTGGTTCCTATAACCAGCTGCACCAATCAATATTTCCCATTATTTCTTCTTGGAAATTGCAATATTTCAACTACCTTAGGATATATATAGATATGACTATCCCCTGAATCAATTAAAACAGTAAGGGAACAATTACTGATCATACCTTTGACTTCAATTATGTGTGATTGAAACTTGACTTGCTTGTTGACCAGGGCTGCATAGATTCTTGGTACACTTCTTCCTGTGTCCTCCACTATTTTGACTTTCTGAACAGTGTGAAAAAATATTACTCTGTCACTTATGTGAGGAAAATATCTATACCTATGATCTCCTTTACAACCCAAACATTCCATAGGTATCTGCCTTGGCCTTTTCCCACCTTCTTCAGCCATCCTAGACTCTCTCAAAACTGGTTGTCGTTGAGGACTATTTCTAAAAAATGGTGGCTTGTCTCCCTTCAATCTATATTCCTTCTTCAACTTCCTCCTATATTCCCAACATTTTTGGAAAGTAGGATTTCCTTTTTGCTGATCATATAAGAATTTTTCCCGCCTTATAGTTTCTTCCGGAGTCTTGGGATCATCATATTGGAATTTATCACTCATGAAAGGTGGAATCCCACTCATATATATTTGGCTCTTGAATGAATCATCCTTAATGAAGGGAAAATACTTCAATATCTCCAAGAATATTATTTTATACTCATGAATGGACATACGTCCTATTTTGAGTTCAAAGAACTCTTTCATTTTCTTGTCATAATACCTCTTAGTTAAGTACTTCTTTTCAAAATGTTTCTTGAATTCCTTCCAAGTCACATTTTTCTCCTTGAGGCATTGTACTTGAACTAGTTGATCCCACCATATGGATGCCTTTCCTTTAAGTTGGTAGATGGAAATTCTTCCCTCTACATGAGAAGAACAGTTTTGCAATTGGAAGTACTTTCTCATGCCTAACAACCATGTCTCAACATCTTCATCCTTCTTATGATCTCCATAAAAAGTAGGAGGTTTGATCTTGTTAATTTATCCTTTCAACTCATCCAAACAAGACCTCCTATGTTTCCTGACAGGGGATAGTCTGGATCTACATGTGCTCTCCTATGGGAATTCTTTTGGGAGTGTTGGTGATGTCTGCTACCACTCCTTGATCTTCCTTTCTTCTCAGGGGTCCCATGAATTCTTGATTTGTTTGAGCAACTCTCCTTATCCAACTTATTTTCAATTATTTCCATGCTCTACATTAACTTCATGTTGAATTCCTCTGATTGGTCCTTGGATTTCATAATCCTTTCATTATCATATTTATGGCTTTGGACATCCTTTTACAAATTTTTAATAATTTTCATCATGCCTACCTCTTTATCTATTTATTCTCCATGCCCGTTGCAGTTCTATCCTTAAATTCCAAAATGGACATCAATTCCTCTAAATTCATCTTCCGATTGTAAGCGTCCTCTGCCTCCTCCATTTCTCTACAGTATGGAACAATTTGGTTCATTTTGACAATTGCTAACTATGAAAAATGTGTAGTCAACTGAAATTTGTCAGTTTATCATCCCTTAATAATTCTTTCAGAATAACATAAACCAATTCGACTTAATAAAAGAACATCAGACTCCATTTCTGCAGTTATTGGTTGATCCAGAACCTTTTAGGCTTCTATCTCTAATCTTTTCTCTGTTCTGCAACAATTTTCGAGCGCTATACCCTTTTCTTCATCCCTTAATTTCCATGTGACCAAGCACTATTAGTTGGTAGCTTATCTAGACTGTTTAAACTTCGGGGCTCTGAAGATTTAGAGGTTAACAGAGAACATCACTACAAATCTTCTGGAGTGCCGAATTGGTGAAGTCGTGAAGTGGGGCGGATCAACGGTCCACGACTTCCCAGCCTCCAAGGGTTGATATTTACTATGTAAATCCAGGCTTCGAGGCTCCGGGACTTCAGAGCTTCGGGATTTTGGAGCTTCAGGGATTTGGGAATTAATATCTTTGGGGCTTTGGGCTTTGGTCGATTTCACATATACACACACCAATACTACCAAACCATGAATATCTGAATATTTCCATGTCACCTATGGTGACGTCATCGCGTCACGTCACTTCAACGCTAAGGGACTTCGGGGATTTCTTCCTCCCACTCTATCATGAACCATGTCTTTCGGAGTACCAAGTATCTGGACTTCATGATCTAGCACCACACGTCCACTGTGACCATTAGGGGCCCCACCATCCATGCTCGAGAGGAGGGAAACATTTTGAAATATTAGAAGCAGACATGTGGCCCAATCAGACTGGTGACACATGTCATGTCCTAACTGGCATTCCAATATTCCAAAGGTTCTTAACTCACTGACACATGGCACACATCCCATGTGTCCATGTCATCCTTAGTGATGTCAGCAAGCCACATCACTTCAGGACTTCGGGCTTCGATGGTTTTTACACTTGCATACTCCAATTCTCCCGAACACTCAACTCCTGAACTTTCTTACCTTCTTGGGATCCACATAGTACAAATTTCAACATATAAGAGGGTGACACGTGGTCCCATGTGTCATATTTATTTTAGTCCAAAAAGGTCATCAAAAGGTACCATTATGATTGACAAGTGGCAGGACTATGAAAATCCATGTCACCCTAGGTGATGTCATCATGCTAGGACACTTCGGGACTTTAGCCTCCAGGAGATTTCAACTTAGCACACCATGTTTCTCCTGAACATCGGGCTCCTGAACAAGTCGATATTCTGACATGCGTCTCCTTTTTTGAACAGTCTGGATGAACTCCGGACATCAGGACTCTGGGCTTCATAACATTGTACACTTGCACACTCCAGTTCTCCCAAACATTGAACTCCCAGATCAATCCAATATGTTGACACGTGTCCTCTCAGATGGATGGTCTGTATTAACTTTGGAATTCGAGATTTTTCACCTTAGCACACCCTATTTCTCTTGAATGTCAAACTATTGAATACCTATGATCTGTAGACACATGTCTATTTTAATGAATGGTCTAGATTAATTTCAGTCTTCAGGACTTTGGGAGTTTGCGCCTTAGCACACCCTGTTTCTCCGGAATTCTAAACTGTTGAATACCTCTGATCTGCAGACATGTGTCTCTTTTAACAAACGGTCCAAAGTAACTTTGAACTTCAGCACTTCAGGAGTTTTCACTCTAGCACACTCCACTTCTCCCAAAGTGTCGAGCTGCCAAATTTTCCAACTCTTGTGAGATAAATGACTCACACTAATTATCATGCAGATCTGTCGACTGAGATATACTCTTCACCACTATTCCTTACCTTCTATTCTTGGCTCCATATAATGGTCGAGTACTTATCACCATATCTATGGTGTAGATCCACTGCGGGACTTTAGAGCCTCGACGCTTCGACCCTATTTGGCTCTATAGCACATAAACTTCTTTGAAGTTACAAAGTCCTAATGACTTGGTGGTTAATCTTCATGCACTTTTATCCATATCTGACAGTTGTGAAGGATCCTCCTTCTCCCAAAGAGATCCTACAACGCAACACCACGATTGTTGTTGTTTCTTTCTCTGTGGCCATTTCTTAAACCGTTATACCTCATGTGTTCTTGAAAACAGTCCAAGTGTTCTCTCATTAGTCTGGGACTCTTTGAAATTCAAATTTTTTCCCTCTTGACAACAATTTACTTTGAGCTTTTGATTACATAAGAACTTTTACAACCCAGTTAAGGCTCAGTGTCAAAAAATGGGCTCTGAACTTCAATTTGTTCCATTTCGACAACAATTCCTTCTAACCATTTTGCTTCAACTTACACTAACATGGCCCATCTAGGATCAATGTTGAAACCATGGATCTAATACCAATTTGTAACGTCCCCAAACACCAACAAGATGGGAAACACCACTATTGAAATTGCTCTGATATCAATTTGTAACGTCCCCAACCACCAACAAGCTGGGCAACATCACTATTGAAAATGCTCTGATACCATTTTTTTTCATCCCCGACCATAAACCAATAGACCAATCCATGCCACCAAATAAATTTCATGCTATGATACCATATATATTTATATACATATCTATCTAATGAAATTTAAACAGTTATAACATTGTGTTCATACACATATTCATGCATAAATAACATTAAAACATGCATACAATATATACAGACGATTCTAATAACATTATAACCTGATTCCAAGATACACATCATACATAAAACATATATTTGGTACCTATATTTTAATACATGACCACCAACTACATGCATACCTTCCACAGACCTCCCAACCTTAGACCATGCTATTCATCACGCTTAGCAGTGGGTCACCCCTGAGCTAGGACTAAACTCCACCAGGATAGGGATTCCTAGTTATGGAAAGGACAAAAGGAAAGTCATACAGATGAACAAGAAGTATTTTGTCCCAGGAGCCACTTATGCCCACATCCCACAGAACCTCATTCCCCACATGCATGTCCCACTCTAGGAGTGTACACCTTCACTATCACAAGTTCATTGACTTCCCACCTCCCTTCTAGGGCTTTAGCAACAGGCTGGACCGGAAGTCACAGAGTACTGTAACTACTACTAGACTCCCTCTAGGAGAACTCACTTCCTCAACACACTCTCTCATCTTGAGATAGTTTCTCACGGGCCTGGCAACCTGCTTCTTCAATTCCACTCCTACGTCTAGCTGGTAACCACAATAGAAAAATCGGGTATGGGATCTGATAATGAAAACAAGCCACACCATTCCAAATAAAATGTGGGTAACAATAAAAAATGGCTAAGGAGTGATCTGTCTCAGGCACTACGCAGTCGTGTTGTGCTTCACAGGAAAAACAATCAAGATAGCTTCATGGTTACAAAGGTTTCAGAATTTGCAGAGATCGATGATGGAGGCAATGGATATTTGTGCCAATGATCTCTTTGTCTCAATGCATGCATTAGTGGGGAGTATGGAAGACTTGAGAGAGTGGCAAGGATCACAAGAATGGTGAGGGAATCCCCAATGAGCTGAATTTAACACCTAAAAACTACATGCGCCTAGGTTGACACATGTATTCCTAAAGCTACATCAGCTCCACTTAACACTTGTTCCCCTTTCCCCGGGAACTTAAGACAACATACTTTATGTCACCCTTAGCCTCTAGAAAATAATAATATAGTAGTATTCCTTTAGAGGTAATCCCTCTAGCTTAGCCCCTATTCCTAGACCCTTAGCCCCTTCCCTTTCCCTACCTGATGGATCTTAGTCCCCCATAACTCTGTTTTTGTGGTCGATCTACATGCAATGATGTAATTTTATTAATGATGTGAGTATTTACATATAAAAATTCAGGCTCTTGGCCTTTAGCATCTAGTCTCTCCTACCTAATAACCACATAGGCCTACCAACTTATAATTACTTGGTTCACCATCCTACAAAACATGTTAGAATCACAATTATAGTCGGGGCCTGGCCTTGGGATATTACACCATAACCTTATGGATTGTATATTTATTGGTTGAGATAGGTGGCAAGATGAAGGGGTGAAGATTCATGCGAACAAGTAGCTTGTGCATTTTTTTAGCATCCAAATTGATGGGAGTATTCAATTTCATTTGTGTGGACTATCCATAAATGAGATAAAGTTATAGTCGATAAGAGCTTAATCTCCTACAAGATCCTTTATCGACTATCAACTATGACTTCATCTCCTTTATTTACATTTATATGTTATTTAATGTCTTATATGTGAGAAATTGGTTTAATATTGGAATCCTTTTAAGGAGATAATGGAACACATGCAAAGTGTTCAAAAAGGAGATCGTTACCTACAATAGAAGGAATACTCTAAAAGAGTCTATAATTGATTGTGGGGACTTTCCAAAGGAAATTTCAAGTAATGAAATTTGGTCTAAATACTACATTTGAACCATTTGAAGATGATCATAGCTTCAAATCATAACATTGAGAAGGAAATGCAATGGATGGGCACTGCAAAACATATAGAAAACATACCTTGCAATAGAAATGACTTAAAATTGATACCTTTATTTAGGGAAATCGATCATTCTCTACATGATATTGCCACAAACCATCCAACGTGTCCTTTGTCCCTCTTTTGCACATGCAACTGTAAAATAGGCACCCAATTATCAGTTACTAATAGAATAAAACCAATGGGCTAACTAGACTATAAAAAACACGTCAAAACCCTTACCTTATCAATGTCCTTTCGCTAGGTCTATCAGCCCATACAAATTGATAAGAGTTTTCCAAGAGTTGCATTTCCATCGCCAAGACCTTCATAACCCCTTCAACGTGCCCCTTCTCCCTAAAATGTTTTTTAGTTGATGTTATTAAAATTCTTCTTGTTTACAAGCCCACACAATCATTGCAAGGGAAATAGTATTTTCCATCTCCCTTCGCCTCCAATGCCGATTTAAATTGAAAAAGCCTCCTTTAATTTTCATTCATCATATATTTATTTGACATGGTAATTTCCTATAAGAACCAATTAAATATTTAAAAGATCAAATTCTGTTAAAACATTGAAAAAAAATTAAAATTAAAATTTCATATACTTCGAGGTCCAATCACAGGAAATATATGTTGCAATGTTAAATTTTGAAAAAATTATTAAAAGAATAATAATTGTTTTCAAACATTGAAAAAAAAAATAATTTAAAAATTCATATACTTCAATGTTCAATCACACAAAATATATATAGCAATGCTAAATTTCGAAAAAATATATTAAAAAAATTATATTTGGTTAAAGCATTCATGTTAAAAAAAATTGAAATTAATTTTTTTTAACATAGCTTTATATTAAAAGAGGCAGAAAAATAAAAAATACTAACCTTGCAAGTCTGAAATCCTAGCTATGTAGATCGAGAATTGGATGTGCTAAACCAGTACCCATCCTAAAATCACAACTCAAACAATCATTAGAACAATTGTCACAACTATAGGAAATTAGTCGAAATTTGTGTTAAATACATGTATTTATAGATAGATGCTCGTCGATATAGCGATGAAAACAAATGAGTTGACCCCAAAAAAAGTCAATACCCGTTGCACTGCATGTCTGGTTCGCACGTGTTGAATAAGTGTTTCTATAGCAATGAATATTCATGGATATAGAGACAATTTTTTGAATCTGTCACTATATCGCTGAATGTCGAGGCCAAACAAATAAAAATTAAAAGAAATCTAAAATTTAATTCATTTTTCCATGAATTCAAAAAAAATGGAAATATTTCATTGCATTTTGAGCCCATATGTACTAGTGATTGAGCCAATTTTGATGTGGTGAATGGGTGTTGAAGGGCGCAAAAATGAACATATTTGGATAGAAATCTACTCCCATCATGATTTCTATGTTATTTCCCAATTTAGGTATGCCAACAAGGAAGTCCATAGAAGTATTAGTCCAAATAGTAGGTAGAATCAGGAGTGGTTGGTGTGTGTCTGGAGTCCTAACTGTTTCATTTTTACAGAATTCATCGATATCATATTTATCCAGAAATGTGTGAATGTCCTATTTCATACATTCCTAGAAATAAGAATATTTGTCCTATTCATAGGTTTTGGTAAAGCCTCAATGCTCAGTTGTGGCTGAAACATGAAGCTATGAAAACACCATGAATTTAAGTAGCGATTATTTTCTTAAATACATATTCTTTGTAAAGAATCTCTTCATAGTGCCAAGAGTATCCTAGAGAATATTTAGGATGGTTCTGCAATTATTCTATCATGCAAGAACATTTAGGGTCTTGCATCCATCCCTAGAAAATTTCTTGGAGCTAATCTAGTATAGTGAAGGAGAGGGAAAAGAGGGACCCTTCTTCTTCATATTTCATAGAAAGAGCATCAACAACCACATTTTATTCTCCATTATTGTAAATGATCTCATAATCATATCCAAATCTCTTGTTCATCCATTTGTTTTGCTTCGAGGATGAAATTCACTATTCCAGAAAATACCTGAGGGTATGATGATTAATTTTAATTTGGAATCATTCCCCCAATAGATAAGGATGTTAGAGATCCATTTCATGAAAAATAGCCAACATTTCATTTTCATAGATTGATTGGGTCACTTGTAATCCTCCAAAGGCACATTAAAATTATTTTAGGAAAAATTTGTAATGATAGAGTAGATGGAGAACATGATCCATATGGGAAAAGATGGGATTTCCAGATTTTACTATAGATCATACTATCATCAAATAAAACTAAGAAAATGTGATGAAGGAAATGATGGAAGATGTGATTCATGACACTTTGGAAAGTAGATGGAGAATTACACAAGCCAAAGGGAATGGCCAAGAAATCTAAGTGAAACTCATGAGTTATAAATGAATACTTGGGAATATCTTCCACTTTCAAATGTATATAGTGGTAGCTAAAAAAAAAATAAGTTTAGTAAAGTATTGAGCACCACTTAACTCATCCAATATGTAATAAATGATAGGAATTTTAAATTCTTTGATGGTGACTTTGTAGAGGGTGTGAAAGTCATGACACATGCACCAAGTGGCTTCTTTTTTGAGTACCATGACCATAATATATGAATATGGGTTGGTACAAGGATGGATAACACCCGCTTTAATAAATTCTTGAAAATGTTTCTAAATTTTTTTATTCTGGGAAAATGGATGATGATAAGGGATAATATTGGTATGAAGACTACCTGATACAAGAGGAATGGAATGATCATGGATGCCATGGTAAGGGGTAAGTCCATGGGGTGTGGTAAAAACAATTGGGTGTTTGGAGAGTGCATATGTGAGGTCATGATACATAGAGGGTGTCTCAACTTCTTGAATGGAATCGAGTTTGGAAATAATTCCAAAATGACCATTGTTTAGGATCTTTTCCATTTGATGTGAACTTATTATATTAGGGAAGCCGATTTTGATTCCTTGGAACTGATATTTTTCTCCCTCCTATTGGAATTGCATTGTTAATTACTTAAAATCCATGAGGATAGGGTCGAGAGTGTGTAACCATACCTTATAGAGAACAATGTCAAAACCACCCATGTCCATAGGAAACATATGATATTTTAGGTGGTACTAACCAATTTGGTGGTGCACATTTTCCCAACACCCCCCACATTTCATTGAACTACCATTGTAAATCATGATTTGAATTTTAGTGATTTCATAAATATAACAATTGGTCTCTTGGGAAATGAAACAATGAATAAAATCGTGGGCGCTTCCACTATCAACTAGGATGATGACCTTCTGATGCTTAATGTAGCCAATTAACTTGAGGGTTTGGTGATAAGAGAAGCTAATGAGGGAATTCAGTGAAATCAATGGTTCAAATTCTGGTGGATCAGAGGGAAAAGTAAGATCAGTTGGATTAGTTGGCTCCACGACAGTGGAAACCTTTTTGTCTTCTTTAGAAACATCCACAGAAATTGCCATAAAAATATTATTTTCCTTACACTTTTTTCCTAGAAAATATTTCTCATCAAAATTATAGAAGATACACTTGAGTTGGCATTCAACCATTTCTACCTTGGTTAATTTCTAGATCCTGAAGGGAGTGGCATGAGGGGTGGCATTTGTGGGTTTTGGGTGAGGAATAAAATAGCGTTTAATGTTTTGGGAAGAGACAACCTATTGTGCTTCCTTAATTTGTTTAGTATATTCCAACCAAGTCATTGGGTGAGAAATTAGGATTTGGGCATGGATTTCATCTTTTAGGACACTCATAAATAATCCCATGAAAAAGGAATTTGACATGATCTCCATGCAGAAATCCAAGTGCTCAGAAGTAGTTATAAATTCTTCCACTACGCCATATTGTTTCAACTTTGTCAAACAACCTAAATGGTGTGTTTTGGTATCAAGGAATTCATAAATACTTGTAACGAACTATTTCCAAGTCACATACCCATGGCATGTATTTTACACCATCTCCACCATTTCCAACATTCAAGATCCAGATAGAGAATGCCATAACAAATTTTTTCTAACTCATCAGTAAATGAAAATTCAAATTTATTTAAATTCTTCCAATTATGACTATGATACAATTAAATGATTACCATGCCCTACACATGCAATGAGTATGCAAGCCTACATTGTATAATCCATGAATAATTATTTAAAATTAAAACTTAACATAATTAAGCAATGTAACATCATAAACACATAAAAGAAAGTTGTCTTTTAATTAAAACATTAACTAGCTACAAAGATCATAAGTTCCTCCAATCCATTGACTCTTCTCCTCATAAACTCTAAATAGTAGGTCACCCCCAGGTTGAGGCTAGGACTCCAGCAGGGAAAAGGATTCTTAAGCCAAACTTCGGTATTATAGATAGTAGAATTAAATTGGGGGCAACATGAAAAATCCTACAATCATTCATATCTTACAACCTCTCATTCCCCACAACCTACCCCACCCTAGGAAGTGTAACCCTTCTCTTCTCAACAATCATTTGACTATCCCACTTCCTTTCCATGCCTTCAAAAATAGGTCGTATAGAAAATATTAGAGTGCTCTAGAACCTGTAACATAATGCTTCTCTATGAATTGCAACACTCACTAACCCAAAATGCTAGGAAAAAAATTCCCAACAATTCTCTCACCAGAAGAGAATTCTTGTGGGCCTCGCAGCCCACTTCCTCAACCTAAACATCACAAAAATTATTTGGTGCATTCCATTGTAAAATATCTCCAAGAAAAGACACTACAAATGTATTGAAGGGATTGTATGAAAGAAAATAATGATAGTGATAATGATAATAACTCCCCCCAAATTACACTAGGTTCCCACTTTAAGTATGCAAGTTCCAACCATGGAACTTGTGTTGTTGGGAACTACATGGGCTCCACTTGGTGATATATTTCCCTCCTTTAGGAACTTAGAATAAATTATGTCACATCATTTGTACTTTTGTAAATATTATTATGATATTCCCTTGGCTTAATCACCCTCATATTAGCCCCTCTTCCAGACTATTACCCTACTTTCCCTCTAGTAGAGTTATTATCCCCCCATACTCTTTTGTTTGAATGGTTTTCAAAAATAGTGTATTTTTATTAATTTTATTAAGTGTGATTACATATTACAATGGTAGTATTTATAACCTCTTAAATTTAGGATCTCTAACCTAATAGTCACATAGGCACTCTAGCCTCAAAACATATACACATTGGAAATCTAGCTCAAAATATCTTGGCTAACCAGCCTGTAAAGTATATAAAAATTTACAATTGGGTTCATCCTAGGGCTATAAATTTCCTCTCCCCATTATTTATGCACTATTATTAGTGCATTGTATTGTAAGGCTCTACTCCACAGAGCCTTATAAAAGAAGAAAAAATAAATATTTTAAGGAAATGTTATCCTAACATTTCATAACATCATAACTAGTATATATCCATTCAGGTTAATTAAAATTTACGAACAGATCCTAATTCACTTACAAACAACAACATAACACAACATATTCCTTATAATACATAAAACAAATACATAAAATAAATTACCTCTTCTTGATGCTAACCCCGATCTCTGTTGGTCCAAGCTAAGGTTGAAACTGTGCCAAACACTGCCCAAAACCGATTTTTCCTCCCTGCCAGCTAGGAGCAGCCTGCCCATCTCCCTGGCTCCAGGATACTGTAAGGATATCCTGGCCCTTGTGCCCAAAACCCCCAGCAACCCGATGTCCCCTACGATGGTTCACCCAAAAACTCCCTATATCAAAACTCCCACACCAGAAAAATATCCAAACATAAATCCAGTCCCCCTCCAAATACTTCCCCCCTCCCAAAATAATGATCCTTCCCATAAGACTCCTCCTCGTCATATCCTCCTTCACCGAATCTCCTGCCCCATCATTAATTTCCTTATCTCCCCC
>SNQJ01S0080888.1:54793-67087 GCA_010110895.2 Picea sitchensis | reverse complement strand
GGGTGTGGCCTTAAGTGCTATATCTAGTGCTAAGAGTCTCTGATTTTCTAACACTTCATATTTGTAACGTGTCAAGAATGATTCTAGATCGTTTACCCCATGGAAACTGGATGGTTCTCTTATCTTCGTACCTACCCATCTTATTGTGTGGTTTATTCTTGCACATTTTCTTGTGGAAACTTCATGTAGCCTCTGTTGCCAGTTCTCTAAACCCATATCTAAGTCGAATGCACATGAGGTGATGATCCGCCAACTGAGCATCCCATTTGCAGTTGGGTTTACGTAATCCTCATCTGGCGTAGTTGTTTTGTACAACTAGTTAATTTCCTCCAAGTCCAAGCAACTAGTCTCTACGAACCTTTCCCCTTCTGATGGGTCTAATGGTGCAATGACCTTGCATTCTCCTGACTCAAAGGTCATTTTTTATGTCTTTAAGTTGATTATGGCCTGGTTATCGAATTCCCAATCCAAGTTGATCAATGCTAGGTAAGGTGTTTTGTCGTCCACTATCTCTATTACTTTGAAGTAATATTTAGTGTGCACTCCATCTAGGTCTATTGTTACTCCTTTCAGTCTCCCAATTGGTAGAACTATGTGCTGATTTTCCAATTTCAACTGAATGGGTGAATATCCTAATGTGGGCTCTCCCATACATTTCCATGTCTTCTTGGGTAATACATTGACTTCGGATGCTATATCCAGTATGATATCTACCATGTTGAAATATCCAATGTTGGTGTTCATCCTGAACTCCCTACCTGTTCTTCTCCTTGTGTGTAGGTGATTGACTATTTTTGTTCTACCTTTCCTTCTGTCTCTATGCTACATCTTTCTAATATATTTTGTAATACTTTGACACATGATGGATCATTTAGTAATTTTACACATGATTGTAAAAATCCTTTGATTGTACTTACTTGTTCCAGGGGTTGCATTTCTTTGGTATGATCCAACGATGGAGGCATCTCGTACTCTGGTACTTCCTTACTATGCTATGTGATTGAGGCCGACATGATCTCAGGATTCATAAATTCTTGTCTAGCTTGCTTAAATGTTTCCTTCTTGTTCTGCACATCGAACTGCTTCCTTGGTTCAACATTCTTCTTCACCCATTGGTGTTGTATTGGCTCTTGTCGTTTCCAGTTTTAGCTCCTCCACGTGTAACTATGTTGATGTTTCTTCCTTCATCCCTCACTTCTGTTGAATTCCATTGAACATTCTAATTGTTCTAATTCCTCTTTTCTTTGATCTTCCCTAATAACGTAGGACATTATTCTGTGTCATGATCTGATGTGTGACAATACATACAAGTCGCTGGTGGAAGTGGACATTCTCTTGCATAATGTCTTGGTTGTTGACAATTGTGACATACCACTGGTCCTCTACCTCTTCCAAAGTCTCCTCTTGCTCATCCTCCACCTNATCAAGTTTCTTTCAAGAACCCTATAAAATTCTCATGCAGAAGATCGAATTAGGATAGGCAGACTCCATGCGACAGTTTTGCTCAGTGCTTATAAGATCCTATCGTCTCAGGTCCTCAACAATTACTAACTCAATAATGTAGAAGCATGAGACACTAATTACAAGCTAGAGAAATAGATAAGTCTTCCATAAAGTATGCTTTGAGGACAAAGCATTTTTAAGGGGAAGTCAATGTTATGAACACAAATATACATAAATAGATATTCATAACATAATAACTAATTAATAAATAATAATTATCAATAATGAAAGGTCATGTCTCAAAGGACATGACTATTGGTTAAGGGCACCCCTGTGTGGGTATATAAACAAGCCCTCATTCTCAATTGTAAATCATCTTATTATCTTATCTTATCTATTCATATATTATTTACAGTCATACATGGATTACTTTGTTATATTCCAAGTATTTTTTATTATTCTTGTGTGAGCAAACTTTGTTCGCCCCAATAGCCTTAATAGTATTGTTAATGAAGTGAGTGCCTTGGTCACTCATCAAAATCCTGGGGCAACCAAATCTAGTGATCACTTGTTTGAACAGGAAGTGTGTTGTTGTCTTTGCATTGCAATCTTTGACAAGTGATGCTTTCGCCCATCTTTTCAGGTATTATGTCGCGGTGATAATGTACCTCGCTCATGTCCTTTTTGTTGGTGGGTTAATTGGTCCCACAAAATCTATTTCCCATTTTTCGAATACCTGCAAAGTTACATATGGTCGCAAGGGAATCTCGTCCCTTCTATTCGGTTTACTAACCCTCTGACATACATCGCATTTATGGAAGTACTCTTTTGAGTCTCTATGAATGGTCGACCACCATAGTCCTGCGTGCAATACCTTATGCACGGTAGATTTTTCTGCGTAATGTCATCCTTCTATTCTCTCATGGGCTTCTGCTAAAATCCTTGGTCTTTCATGTTCTAGCACACATCTTCTCAAGATGCTATCTGCACCCATTTTGTATAAATGTCCTGCAATCAGTTGATAGTCTGCATCCCAGACTACTAGGTTTTTCTTCTGCACGGTGTTATATTCCTGTGGAGCAGTCCCTGTACTCAAGTACTGGATAATGTCTGTGAAGTATTCATCGACGACCTGGACTGAAAATAACTATGCATCCAGAAATTTGTCCTCTATATTTGTAGGTTCCTCCCCATTCATGATCCTTGATAAGTGATCAGGTCCTGCATTCAGCTTCCCTGTTTTGACTATTACCTCAAAATCAAATTCTTGAAACAACAATAGCCATATGCAAATTATCCCCCCCCAAAATTGGCTTGTTGACTAGGTATTTGAGTGTTGAATGGTCTGTGAACATCTTGAAATGTTTCCCTAGTAATTAATGTCTGAACTTTTGTAGCACGTAGACCATAGCTAGGCCTTCCCTCTCTATAGTGTTGTAGTTCTACTATGATTTTGACAGTTTTCTGCTAGCAAATGCTATAGGATGATCCAATTCTCCTTCTCCTTCTCCAAGTGCTATGGCCGATGCATATACATGTGCATGGATTGTGTTCTCCCAATCTGGGAATACTAGTATTGGTTCGATTACCATATTTTCTTTTAGCGTATCTAGAACATGTTGACAATCCCCATTCCACTGGAACTTTATGTCTTTCCTTAGCAGTTTCTTCATTAGTGCGGTAATCTGTGCGTACCCCTTTATAATTTTTTTGTAGTATCCTGTGTGTCCCAATGTCGCTCTTAGTTGAAGAACTGTTTTTGGTGGTGGCAGGTTAACGATTACTGCAATCTTGGTAGGATCTACTAGTAAACCTTGCTTGCATTCTATATGGCCCAATGGTATCCCAAAAGGTGTTATGAATATGCACTTCTTGATGTTTAACGATATCTGGCACTGCCTACATATTTCTAACATCATCCACAAGAACTCTACATGGTATTTCAACATATTTTAGACTGTCCAATAGTCCAAGTATACCTCTAGAAACTGGTGGATAAATTCTTTAAATGAAGCTATGACTACTCTAGAAAATATTGCTGGTGCATTATTCAGTCCAAACGACATCACTGTGTACTGGTAGGATCCCCATTATGTAGAAAAAGTGGTCTTGTATCTGTCTTTTGATGCTATCTTGATATTATGGTATCCTAAAAACCCGTCGATGAATGAATAGACTTCCTGTCCTCCTACGTTCTCCAACACCTAATCCGTGAAAGGTGTATGGAATGGATCATGTAGGCACACATCATTCATCTTCCTCAAGTCGACGCATATTCTTATCCCACCTTGTTTTTTCTCCTGAACTACCATCGGGATTATCCATTCTGATTCTTCCACAGCTTCTATGATTCCAACCTCTAGCATCCTATCGATCTCAGTTTTGACTTTTTTCTTATATATCGTATATAGTCTGTATGGTCGTTGTTTGATCAGTCTTTCCTCAGCTCATAGTCGTATCTTCATTTCACCTAGCTCTCCTGATATTCCCTTCATTTCTGTGAACATTGTGGGGAACAGGTCATTGTACTCATGAAGTAACTATGTTATGATTTTCACTATTTGTTCATCCCATTAGTCTCCAATGCTGGCCATTTTGGGATTCTCAATTGTCCCAATGTTGAATTTCTTCACCTTGATCGGCGCAAAAATTACTTCTAATTCTAGAGGTGGACCTTCCACTTGCCTTTCGCCTTCAACTTCCTCAATATGAATATCGCATGGATCGTCTTCTTCTGGTACTTATTCCTGCACATGGTAGCATGACAACATTTATTTCACTGTTTGTATGTTCTGATGTTTTTATTTTGTTATGAGTTCAACTTATGGTTCCTTAATGAATATCACCCTTGTTATTTGTTTAAGTGTTGCATATATGTTGGGGTTCTCATGCTCAAATGAGAAAGTGACTATAAAGTTTTGTTGTAGTACTGTCCAACTCATAGATCCCATGTGGAGTTGTTGGTATGTATACCAGTTTGCTAGGATGCCCTCTAATGTGTGTACAAATGATGAGGCCATTCCTCTGGGGGTGTCATTTTCCACAACGCTCAACACTTCTCCAAGTGTTTCGTTGGTGTCCCCTTCCCATCATATTCTGTTGTTGGTTTCTTCTTTGTTCTGCGCCAAACCTAATGCGTAGTAACCACTTACATTGGTACCAGTCCCTGATTGTTTCTTTGTGTGTGACCCACCATCTTGCAGGTGTGGCCTTGAGTGCTATATCTAGTGCTAAGAGTCTCTGATTTTCTAACACTCCATATTCATAATGTGTCAAGAATGCTTCTAGATCATTTATCCTATGGAAGTTGGGTGGTTCCCTTATCGTCGTACCTACCCATCTTACTGCGCGGTCTATTATTGCACATATTCTTGTGGAAACATCGTGTAGCCTCTGTTGTGAGTTCTCTAAAACTATATCTGAGTCTGATGCACATGAGGTGATTCTTCGCCAACTGAGTATCCCATATGCAGTTGGGTTTACGTAATCCTCATATCGCGCATTTGTTCTTTACTATTGGATAATTTCCTCCAACTCCAAGCAAGTAGCCTCTCTGAACCTTTCCCCTTCTGATGGGTCTAATGGTGCAATGACCCTGTATTCTCTTGACTCAAAGGTCATTTTTTGTGTCTTTAAGTTGATTATGGCATGGTTATCAAATGCCCAATCCAAGCCAAGAAATGTTGGGTAAGGTGTTGTGTCGTCCACTATCTCTATTACTTCAAAGTCAGCTTTAGTGCGCACTCCATCCAGGTCTACTGCCACTCCTTTTAGTCTCCCCATTGGTATAACTCTGTGTTGATTTGCAAGTTTCAGCCGAACGGGTGAATATCCTAATGTGGGCTCTCCCATACATTGCCATGTCTTCTTGGGTAATACATTGACTTTAGATCCTAGATCCAGTATGATATCTCCCATGTTGAAATCTCCAATGTTGGCGTTCAACCTGAACTCCCTACTTGTTCTTCTCTTTGTATGTAGGTGATTGATTGTTTTCTGTTCTAGCTTCCCTTATGTCTCTACACTACATCTTTCTAGCATATTTTGTGATATTTTGACAGAGGATAGATCATTTAGTAATTTTACACATGATTGCAAAAAGCCTTTAATTGTACTTACTTGTCCTAGGGGCTGCATTTCTTTGGTATGATCCAACGATGGAGGCATCTCGTACTCTGGTACTTCCTTACTATGCTACACAGTTGAGGTCGACGCAATGTTAGGCTTCAAAAATTCTTGTCTGGCTTGGTTAAATACATCATTCTTATTTTGCGTGTCAAACTTCTTCCTTGGTTCGGCTTTCTTCTTCACCCATTGGTGTTGTACTGACTCTTGTCGTAATGTGTCATTTCCTGTTTTAGTTCCTCCGTGTGTAACTATGTTGATGTTTCTTCCTTCATCCCTCACTTCTGCTGAAATCCATTGAACATTATGATTATTCTGATTCCTCTTTTCCTGGATCTTCCCTAATAACGTAGGACATTCTTCCGTGTCATGATCCGATGCGTGAAAATACATACAAGTCATTGGTGGAAGTGAACATTCTATTGCATAGTGTCCTGGTTGTTGACAGTTGTGACATACCACTGGTCCTCTACCTCTTCCAAAGCCTCCTCTTTCTCTTCCTCCACCTCTATATCGAGCTCGATCCCCTCGCGGCACGTTATACTGAGGTTCCTAGTTATACTGTGCAGTATTGTAGTGGGGTTGCATTGTGTTGTAATGTGGTTGCGTTGTGTTGTGTCGTGGATGCGTTGTGTTATATGGTTGTTGCGCAGTATTATGTTGTTGCTACGCAGTGTTGTATGGGGTTGGTACTTGGTTAAAATGAGGTGCGGCTTTCACGGTCATCATTTCTTCCTGCACCCTATATGCATATGATGTCCTCTCACTCATCAACTCCATGGTTCTACAATATTTTTCATCATGGCCTACTGACTTGCAAAAGTTGCAATACGAACTCTTTGGGACTATCTGGTACTTCTTCATCATTGGGAAGTGATATGGATTGTGGCCCTGTTTCTTGCATATTTCACACCATAGTCCCCCTATTGGTAATATATTTGGCATTCTTGTTTTGATGTACTATGTGAATGTTGGACATTCGTTCTTATGGTGTCCTTATGTCCTGCATGTGGTACACCAAACAACTTCTATTTTTCCTTACTTTTGTTATGGTTTAGCTACAACATTAAGTTCTTTAGATCCTCCTTCAACTCCTCGATGGCTGGATCTATCTTGTGATATT
Source organism: Picea sitchensis (assembly GCA_010110895.2). Taxonomy (NCBI): domain Eukaryota; kingdom Viridiplantae; phylum Streptophyta; class Pinopsida; order Pinales; family Pinaceae; genus Picea; species Picea sitchensis. The sequence continues at coordinate 60,396 of SNQJ01S0080888.1, read as the reverse complement.
GGTTTTCTTCTAGTTGCAGGGATTCCTGCAGATCCTCTGCCTGCGTTTGAAACTTATGTTGTCGCAGTGGATATTTCAAGTGTGGTAATAGTGAGTTGATGAACAGGTGCCTGTGTTGCATATCTTTCATGACATATTTCATCTTTCCTTTCAGTCGCTTGAATCTCTGGTCAATATCCCATATGGATTATCCTGGTTTCTATCGAATTTCTATCATCTCGTTCATGTATTGGTCCTCTGAACCTGGCTTCTGAAACTCATTTATCAACAACTTCTTGATATCCCCAATAGTTCTAGTTGTTCCTGGCAGATTGTTTGTGGCTAGACTCATATACCAATATAGTGCACGATCCCTTAGTGTGATAGATAAATGTTCAAGTTTAGTGTCCTCTTCTCTGATCTGTTTTTCTTCCCATATATTTTTGCAGATAAACAAGTGCTTCGTCAGGTCCTCCAATGCTTATCCTTTGAATTCTGGTAACATGATGGTGGGATCGTGTCCTACCATCCCAAATGTTGAACTATTACCTCCGCGCGATGTAGATACTTGACTACTGCTTCCTGAACTGGCTCCCCCAGTTGTTACTCCTTGTGTATATGTACTTCATGTTGTCTTCTCCCAAAATTCGGTTTCCTAAATGGTGGTGTTCTCTTTGGTGTGTTAGTCGCACATGGGTTTATGGGTTCCACAATGACATTAATATGGAAAGGATTTTTTCCTTCTATTCTCACTCTTGGACCTCTCATCTTCCTCTCATATGTTGCGCATAGGATTTATTGAATCTGCTCCACAGCCCGGAGATCCTCTACCTCCTCTTCATCACTTTCCAATCCTTCCCTCGTGGCTATGACTCTCTTCTTGGTGTTCACCTTGTATTGGTAGGGTACTCCACTGCATGTATTTCCAGCTGTCGCCATGATCTGCTCGATCTATTCGTCTTCCATCATGATTGGGTCCAAGGCTTCCTGCTTCTTTCCTTTATCTCCTTCCATTTCTCCTTTTCCTGTCAGTGCTTCCCTCCTTCCCCCATGCAGGCAGGGAATTTTAGTTGTCTGACTCCATTTTCATTACACTTTTGTTATAAAGAAATATCTTAATAGAAGTATACAATGATCTAATATGTCTTCCTCAAGGGATGCATAGAAATTATTTCTCTACTGTGTTGTACAACTTCGTGGTATCTATTGCAAATTTTTTTATAGAGCCTTCTACAATACTATTGAGACAAAAATCTACTGCACACGTGAATTTATTATCAACGCGTTGTAGCTGCGCGATCCCTTCGGGATTCCACTCTAGTTATCTGATCTGATTCATTGGATGGTTGTCTTTCAATATTTTGATCCACTCCTTCAATATGTGTGGCAAACCACAGAAAAATACTTCATGCAAGTCGATGAATACGTGCTTGTCCAGATACTTGTGCGGTGTTAACTTGGGGTTCCTGTTATCTTTCTACACAAACTCTAGATCCTTTTTCTTCAGCCATCTTTTGATCTCTGCCTTTGTGGGATTCCACAGTCTCAACATCCCCTTCTAGCAGCGCATTCTCTCACCTTTTTGTTGTCTGATCCGATATTCTTTTGACACGCCTTCCATAGATCTCATGTGCTCAATCCCATTTCCTTCTGATCAGTCGACAACATAACCATTTGTTGGTTATAATATTTCTCTTTAGCCATTTACCACTACAGATTGACCCCGGTTCATAACCAAGAAGCTTCCCAACAAAATCCATTTAATACTATCGGCCCCTCTAGTTACCCAGAAGGCAACACAATACACAGAATGCACTGTGCAGTCTCACCCGAGATAGCTCTTATGGGTGGCTGCAATACTCAGGTGTTTGAAACCTGGGACTGAGCGAGATCTGTGCTTGTATGTCACAACCTTTATCTAGTCTATTTAACATTATGTTATAACAATTATTCTATGTATGCATGTAAAATACCAGATCCACTTAATCACTTCATTCATTGAACATTCATCAATTAATCAGACACAAAGACACATTCATTCAATCCCACAACACAATGTTACAGTGGTTCACCCCCTCCTGGGATACGTCCACAAAGATCTCCCTCTTAGGATTTTATTATGGTTTAGAAAGATATCACACCACATGTGCTTGAATTCTTCGTTCTCACTCTCCTCAGAATCTCCTCGATCCTTGTGAGGCTTACTAGAATGCACCAGGCTCCTCAGCCTACAATCTAACCCTCAGGATCGAGTTTCTCATTCCCTCCTTAGCTCACCAGCTTAATGATTCGTACATTTCTTACAGTACCCTTCATATCTCTCTCCCCTCTATCTCTCCTTATTATCCTCTCGTGTCTCCTTTAGCCTCTGTCTCTCTCCTGTGTCCCCCTTCTTCTTCTAAGTACTACTTATTTATATTTTGTTGTCTCACCATCCATTACAATGTATTACAAAAACCCTAACCCTAGAGTCATTAGTTCTTCCATGCATGCGCGCGTGCTTCTTTTCCTTTCAGCTGTTGCTTTCCTGTTGCATGACTTTCTTCCCAAAATAACATTTTTTTTTTATTCAAATTGCTTCCAACATAGGGTCTTACCATCCATTAGCCCTTTCCGTGCTCCAGGGGATGAGGATGGGATTTGGGATAAAGGACAAGTTTCCTGGAGGTTCCATGTTTGCTGAAAGGAGTGGCACCTGAAGGAGGTGTTCTCATTGTCGACCATTTGCGTGTAAGGATCATCCTCAGTCCAATATATAAGAATCCTATCTGGAATCCCTTGATTGACGTCGATTTCAACGCATATGTGGGAGAAAGTGACGAAGCCTTTCATTATCCGGTCTATGTCAATCTTGATAAACCTACCCAACACATTGCCCAGGGTAGGTTAAAAAGATGGAGTATAAAAATGCAGAGGTAAATTGGGGAGTCGTACCCAGACCAGTGTAGTCATGGCAGTCATAGTCGACGAGTTGAAGTCAAAGAACCATCTATGCATGGAAAGACCAAATCTTCCCCAGAACCATGGACCTTTCTCTAGCAGGCGTTGACAGTTTTCTTCTATGGAAAAGTTGACAATGAAGAACCCTTTGGAGCAAAAGAATAGCTCATGAACTGATGACCAGGTCTTGTTTACCCATTCTCTTAGCGCAGAGGCCGAGGGCCATAGTCTGTTGAAGCGATATATGAGGTATTTTTTGGGTAGATAAAAGAATAGACATAGAAATGGGGATCTTCGACTATTGTTGTTGGAGGTTCTATGTACTGGTCCACAATGAAGGAAGATCTAAAAATCTCCTTTGTTGCGGAATCTTCAGCCTTCAACCTCGAAGGAGCGGAAATCCTTGTTTTCATGGTGTGCTTGTAAGAGCTTGGATGAGTGGAGGATGGCACTCCTCCACGCAGACGAGAAGCGAGAGAAATGGTTGCGTTCTTTAGATTCCCATAACCTCGTAGCAGAGAGCCATCCACAAGCTGTCATCCTTCAAAGATTAGTCATTGAAAACAAGGAAACATACTTGTAGCTTGGTGGACTTGGGTTTTGAGCTCAAAAACAAACTCTGAATCCTAAGCATGCAAGCAGAGAGAATATCCAAGGATTATCTTTACAAAAAGGGGGGAGCCTGTCGCAATCTCGGAGCTAGCCTCAGCGCGATATTTAGAATGAAGCCTCGATCTAGCATCACTCTTAAATCTATTCCTGTAACAGAGCGAGGGCTAAACATCCCCCAAGGGATGAAGATCCATGAGGTCTTTGATAGTTGAATGTTGCCCGTACTCTAGATCCAGGCAGCGACGGTGGCTAGGGTTCAGCTCTTGCCACATGTGCAGTCTCTTCTTGGCTTTGATCCAACCGTGAATGGTTGGTTCTCTCTCGCCAGATATCATGTTGGAGCCTCCCTCCTTGGTTGAAGCTATCCAACGAGGTTCCTCTTTAGCCACAACTTCTCCTTTGGCCATGGCGGATTCTAGGTTAACCATCGTGATCTCTACGAACTAGCCTCTAAGATGAAAGTTATGGTTTGGTAATGATCAAATATTACAGGAAATAGTTTTGGTAATTAATCCTGAAATTATGGTAATTAAAGGATTACATGAAATAATTCTGGTAATTAATCCTGAACTTATGGTAATTAAAGGATTACATGAAATAATTCTGGTAATTAATCCTGAAATTCCTGTAAAATATTGTTGAGTTTTTTAAGATAGATCCTTTAACATTTCATCTATGGATTTGGAGTGACACAAAAATTCTGATTTTGTAAACTGGTTTATTAAGAAATGGTTTGAATACTTTGAATATTTCTGAACTATTCTTCATTATCGGAGTAAAGTCTATGATTACTGGAATAAGAATATTTGTTTCTTGCTATTGAGTAAATAATAATAGTTTGTTGTTGCAAATGATTAATGTTGGAGTAGGAGCTTCTAAATTGACCATGAAATTGACCATAACATAAAACATGCTACTATAAAACAACTCTTGAACTTAAAAAAATCTTAAATTCATGGTTACAAGAATTCTGGTAACACCGTAATATGGTAACCATTGTGTCTTAGAAATCTCGATCATATTGAAAGTATTGAGAGGGGTATTGTAAGAACTCTTTCTAAATAAGGTTGGGTGCCTTCCTTGTATAAATGTTTGGAGTCTAAAAAACATGCTTTAATGCTGTAAAAAACTTTGGTTGCTGGAAAATTGAACCTGGGACAAAGAGAAAACATCCAGGCTTCGAAGCATAAGATGATTCTATGAATCTTGGACTATGCAGGGCTGCAAATATTTTGAAACAAATTGAGCTCTAAATCTAATCCATACAACATGCTTATAGAAATAAGACTTGAACATTGGAATAATGATAATCTGGAGTTGGATATAGGATATTGTAAATCGTGTAATTATTAAAAATACTGGAAATATTGCATGTTGTTTGAAATTTACCCGCTAGAATCCTGGTTTTCAAGCAAAGTTCATGTTCAGTTGCACCAAAAGTCTAGTTTTCACAACTAGACATTATTTTTATACTTACTATATATTTATTTATTTTTCTATACTATCATACTTTACTTGAAAAAGAAGATCTCTTTGAAGTGTAGGAGTATTTCCAATGGAGCCATGTGCATAACAGGATCACAAATGCACTCATATTCAAGTTTGAGAAACATTCTTTGATAAATACCAGAATATGAGGAACCAATTGCTCTAGTAAAAATGGTTCCAAGGAATGCTAAAAGATCAAGTGATGTTGCAGAATGATGACTAATTGAAACCAAACTTAGATATAGTCCTCATTTCCTTGGTTTCTTGTAGCTATCATGTCATGAAGTTCCTCAGAAAATTGATCATCATATTCCTGAGTACACAAGGGATCTGGTGACAAGCATCCAAGAAACTCTTCAATTTTTGGCTCTAGTATCTGATCCTCATCTGAGATTATCCATGACTCATTTATCTTGTCTTCTTGCTGATAAGGATTAGAATAAACTTCTTAAGTCCTCCTCTTGTGGCATCTATTCATGGATCATTTTTTCTTTGACCACTTCAGGAGGTGCAAACTCACTCCTAGTAATGACTCTGAACTTTGGAAATGGATTTGAGAAAAAAATTGGAGCAACACATCCTCC
>SNQJ01S0080888.1:18990-36779 GCA_010110895.2 Picea sitchensis | reverse complement strand
TTGTATCAAAGTAATTTGGGTATCCTTGAAAACTTTTGAAATCAATACTCGGATACATTTGTTCCCAGTGTGCCATGATCCCATAACTTGGAAATATCACAGATTTTGAGAGTAAGGTGGCACCCTGAAAAAATTAGTGGAGTTGCGAGATAATTTTCCTGAAACTATCAAAGGATAAGGGAAAACACCCTAGTGGAGTCGCCAGGTAAGCTTGTCAGATAAAACTCTAGAGGCAAGGCTTACCGAAAAGATTTTTCGTTTGAGGAGAATTAACTCAGTGTTCCCCAGCAACGGTGCCAAAATGTTATCGCACAGTTTGTAGCTAGGATAAAAGGCTATAAGGTAGAGGGACAAACTGGCGTAACAGGAACCTATCCCACCCAATGTCACCACGATGGGAAGGGTCTTTCTCTTTAGGAAGGCTAGGCCCAGGGGAGATGTCCCCGGTGACCTAGGGTTTTGAAAGGGAAAAGGATAAAAGGACAAGGACAAATTCCCCCTTCACAGATCACTGCTAATCAGATAGTCCCAACTAAACAACCAATAATAAGGTATCACCAAAGAAAACAAAAGAACGTGCTTGAGACAATGCAACAAGGAAACTGATACGTGCAATCTTGGTTAGTACTTCATATAAATCAGTGACTATCTGATATTCAATAGAATCACTTTAAAAGTAAATGTTGACGAAGTCAATGGTTACAAAATAACAATAATAAATGTATCACTTGTCAATATATACAAGAATGATATGGCATCCAATATAATCAATCGATACTTAGTCTAATAAATTCCCTCAACTACCATTCAATTGCTCATAGACAAAACGTTGTTGCATCAATGATATAATAGCAAGGAGTGACGTCAGCATTCAGGGTTAGTATTTTAAGGTTTTGAGATTCAAAAGTTTTAAGAGTTTGTTTGATCAACTTCACTTCAACGTTTGAGGACTCTTAGATCAGTGCCTTAGGGTTTAATGGAGTCATAAGCGAAGGACGCAAAGGTTGAAGGAGATGATATTTTTAAAGGACTAGAGGGAAAAGTTTCAAGGTGCTGCTAAAGCAGGGCCTCAAAAAGAGAACCGTAGGGGAGAGAGTCTCTCTCCGGTGTTGCAAAATCAAGGCCTCGTGCTCTCTCCTCCTTCCTGACAAACGACTAGCTCAGATGAAGCACAAAAACAAGACAAGAAGGCTTACTGAGGGAGAGTGTTGCTACAACAAGGCTCTTTCATCAAAACCTAAAGGAAAAACGACCCTAAGTGTAGATAACCTAGGCCTGGGACGTCTTCCTCCTCTTGGATTCTAAATGGTATGACTAGCACAAGGGAAAGAGAAACAAGGAGTGTAGCTATGACTAGGCTCTCTTTCTCTCTTTCAATGGCTGGAAGTTTCTCTATCAGGGGACATGAGACAAGGACCTACTTGTGTGCTTGTCACCTAGGGTTTTGATTCAGCAAATTTATAAGCAATATGCAAGAAATTTAAACTACAACCATTCAATAAGAAGTTTTGCAGAGAAAACACTTACAATTAACGAAGAAATAACCATGCAAACCTTAGTTGTAACACCTTCCTTCAAGAGAAACACCATAAATGCCAAAAAATCTCTTCCTTCAACAAGTGTGCATCACTTAATTTATCCAAAGACCCAAATAGGGCGCAAAAATCAGACCTCACTATGAGTGAGTGAATTTGTTATGATCAAAATGAGAGTAAAAACCCTCAATATATAGTTTATCAATGACCTAATTTACGTTTTAGGTCATAAAAAGGTCGTCAAGGCCATAATGTCAAAATAATATTGTTTTTACATTAAATGCTAAGTAAAACCCTAATCAAGCAAAATGTGAGATGTCAAGCCCCTCTGAGGGAGATGTTATCCCTTTCTAGGGCCAGTGCAGCATCCAGAAGCAAAACGTTAGACCTCCTTGGGCTCCTCCAAACTGCCACACATGCCAACCACCCAGTCCATCTGCCATATGCTCATGATGACGTCATAAGCCTCCTGGTGATGTCTTGGGTCATCTGGAGCCAACGTTCCACTGCAAGTGTGTCAATCCCCCTAGGTCCAGCTCAGGCAAAGTGCCCATGATTGAACATCCTCTTCTTCTCCGGTGCAAAGAACCTGATCCATCTCCATCCTGTCTCTGCCCCTTGATGGGATCTCAACATCCACCTGGTGGGATCTTCAGCTCCATGGATGTCCCAACTGGTCATCTCCCCATGTGTATTGGTCCAAATGGTACATGTCCGTCGGGCATCGTCCTGCATATCAAAAGATACGCCCTCCATGGGCTCATCGGTCACAGGGATCATAGCAATGTCAATCACATCTCATCATCAATATTATTAATCATATGCATAAAACCCCTAATACATCAGTCAATAGCTCAAAGACATTACAAAAACCCGCAATACAAGGTTGGACAAAAGGTCAAGGAATCCTATTGGGCTAGTGTCCACAAGAAAAGGAAAGTTTCAATAAAGATATCATCCAAGCCATGTAAGTGAGGTGATGTGGCTAGGGATGTCCAAACATGTGGGTGTAGTGAAGGCCAAGGATGCATAAGTGTTACTTGTGGGTGCCTTTGTTGAAGGCGAGTTGTACCTGTCATGGATGCATTTTTTCTAAGCCCATTCTTGCCTTTATTATTATTTTATTTTTTTTGTTTTTTTTTTGTTCAAGAGCCAATCAGGGGACGCTGCCTTGGCGTGGTGACCAGAGCTGACAGTGTTACCCACCAGTACTTTCGCAAAAATGAGAAGGTTGGATCGTGGTGAGACCCCCTTTCCCTTGGCCATGCAACCAAAAGTCATTGCCCTAGCGTGGTAACCAGATGGTGGCAATGTCATACTGCTAGATACCCATGAACCTAATAGGCTGGCTCGTGATGAGACCCCCTATCCTCTGATTAGGTCTTATTTTATTATTTTTTTGGGTCCCTCTTGTTTCTTGCTGAGAATCCTTTTATTTCTTTCTCGAGGATCCCTGGGCAAAGCATCTCGAGGCTTATTCTTAGGATTTTATCTTTTACCATCTTGCTTTTACCTTCTGGGCCTTTAGTCCCTTCTTCCCATAAGGTAAGATGCATCCCTGAAAATAGGTCGACCCAATGCCCGAACAAGGGGAAAGGGATAGATGAGCGGGAAACAAGATGTAAAAGTGGTAGTATGATGGGAGCGGACGATGGATTTTCAAAAATCCCCCCAGTGGCAAACCAAAAACCTACAAACACAGGCTTGCTAGGGCACCCTGTCAATCCCCTCAAACATGGTCAAGTGGGAAAATGTAAGATCTAAGAAATTGTTAGAGATAAAAGGAATCAGATGCATATATTCAAAGGTTTCAATGATCAAAAGTGACACATACCATGATACTTGGACCAATTACCTCATGGAGCAAGAACCTCTTCTGATACAGGACCAAGTCGATGGTGATGGATGTTGATGCTGATGTCAAGACAAAATATGATGGAAGAAGAAAAGGTGGGCCCTCTAGGGCCATGCTCAAGTCAATCCTGCTCTCGGTACTCCATGTCTAGGACCTGTGGGCCTCAAGACATGATCTCCTAGTTATCCCTAAAAAGTGGGGATAGCAATACCTCAATAGACAATAGACAATTACAATAAGTGCTAGATGATGTGAAATTGCAAAAATCAATAAGTTTACAACAACAATTGATAAAATGTAACAACTGCAACAAATATTCCTTAGAAAATCTTGAAAAGACAATGAAAAGATAGCATTTACTATTGAGAATGATAATAACTTGTCACAAGAAATTTCTAAAGTGTTTATCTAGCATTTGCGATCAATTATGTATAAAATTTGTTGTTATTAGGTGGTTGTAGCAGACATTTATAACAACAACAATAAAGTTAGTGATCTAGGCTAAATTAGTGTTAGAATTAGTTAGTAAAAGATTCAAAGAAGAGAGTGTAAAAGTGTTTGATCGATCTTCCAACAAAAGAGAGATGAGACTAGTGCCTTCAAGGGTTTATGGAGTCAATATATTTAGAAAACATACTTGGAGAAATAAAAATAATTATTCTTGTCTAAGAAAAGATAAAGTAGATCTTCAGGAGTAGCACCTAAAATCCTCTAAGAACCAAGCTTTAAAAGGTAAATTTAGCTAGAGAGTAGGCACTTCTAGGCCCTAGCGATTTCCTCTTTCTTAGACTATTGAAATAAATTTAATGCAACAATGGATAGACAAGGATCCTAAAGTGATAGCACTATATGGCTCTATAATTTTTTCTAGACAATATCTCTTTGGCAAAGTTTAGAAAATAAAGAGGAAGGAAGAAACACCTTATGTTCCTTACTCCTAGGGTTTGGAAGCAAGCAATTTCACAATCTTCAACATGAATAAGAAAATATACCATAAACATTTAGCATAAAATGAGAATTGCATATTTACTTACTTTACCAAGAATAATCAAGCAACACAACCCTAGATTTCCAATAAAACTTCACAAAAAATGATCTAAGATGCAAGTAGCAAGCCTCCAAGACAAATGCGCCTCACTATTCCAGCCAAGTAACCCCAAAAGTGCACCAATTTTAGTCCCCTCTCTAAATGGGGAGAGTTCAAATCCAAAATAATTTTTTCCAACCATATTGTTATGGGAAATCCTGGCTTATTTAGCCAACAGTTGTGTATTTTCACAGTTTTGAGCCTACATGTCAATTTTCTCAATAAAATTAAATTTAAATTAATTTGTAACAAAATAACCCTAAATAGGGTGACTTCATCCCTTCTAGAGTGACGATAGGCCTCCTCAAGGAAACGTTGAGGTTTCTTGGTGGAACGTTGGGCCTCCAAATGCCAACCTCTATGCCACAGATGCCAAAAGTCTCATCAAGCATCTCCAAATATCAAACCCTATCCCTAGGTGATGTCATGGGTCACTAGGGTGACGTCTAAGGCCTCCAAGGGATAATTTCTAGGTTGGAGGAGTTGGTAACTCATCGTCTAGGCCTACCAGAGAGCCTCCAAAGGAAACATTTTCTTCTTTCACTGTGCAAACTGGTCATCATGATCTTGCCGCAGGCATGGAGTCTCTGCATCCATCCTTGGGCTTCAAGCCCTCATGAAGGTCTGAACTAATCATCTCCTCATGAATACTTGTCCACCGGGAAAGGTCCTACAAAGACAAACAAGTATTCCCTCCAAGGGTCCATGAGTCACAAGTATCATAACAAGTAAGCCACATATAATAATCAAACCACTCGAACATGTGCATCAAACCCCCCTTTTCAAACTAAACAAATGCTAAAAGAAGTTATACATTTTTTCAAATTTAGGTGTGGGAGGGGTCTTAAGGCATCCTATTGGGTCAATCATTCCTCAAGTCTAAGGTGTTTCTTGAGAGAATCGCATGTAAGGTAGGTGTTCATGTGAAGTGGAGTGAGGTGAAATTCTAGGCATGGGCTTCATGACATAAAAGGGTTTGTATTGTCTCATTTATGGGTGCCTTTGTAGAGGGTGAGTTGACCTTCGTCCGTGATGCAAAAAATTTTGAAGCCCATTTATTGCCATTGATTAATTAATTAAGGTCCAAAATCTAGGTACTCCCTATGGTTAATCGATTAGCTTGGGGGGGAAGTACCACATAGTCACTTTAAGGGAGAGGTACACAGAGTTCCATGGGGGGTACAGTCTAGTTTGTAATGCACTTGTGTAGATACCTCAACAAGCGGTACATCTATAAATGTGAAATTATGGTTTTGCAGGTCTTATGCTTTTAAGAGATAATGGTTCATTATTTCTCAAGACCTATTGGGTGAGCATATGGAAGGTTTTATGTTTGGATTTTATCTTTTTCCAACTACTTCCCCCTCTGGTCCTTTAGCCCCTCTTCCCATGAAATGAGGTTCAATCCCTTCTTGGGTTAGTACACCTAAAAATCCCAAAAGATAAGGAGGCATAAGGAAAGAAGTATGGAAGGTGATAAGTATGAGTTGGAATGGACGATGAATCTTCAAGGAACCCCCCAGTAGCACCCTATTCCCGAGGGTGGCCAACTTACTAGGATAACATGACACCCACCAAGGTTAAATAAGGAAAAGAGTATAAATTCCAAGAAAACGTTTTGTAATAAATAAAGATCCTTTGTAACATGTTCAAATGCTTCAAATATTGGAGTGACACTTCATGATACCAAGACTCATTACCTCATGGAGAAAGACCCATTTCCCTCTGGGGCCAAGCTGGTGTGGTGAATGTTGTTGATGGTGGTGATGTGTAGAATGCACATATAAAAAGGAAGGGCCCTTCAGGGCTATGCTTTGCCTGTATAGATCTAGGCACTCCATGTCTACAACCTGTGGGCCTAGAGACATAATCTCCTTGGTTACCCCTAGGTTGGGGGTAACATCTGGATCCTACTCAGGGATTAGTGCTCACAATAGAGCGCATGGTAACCTCAACATATTTGGTATGACCTTTGTCCTAAACACTCAAGAAAACGTATTAGAGTATCTAGGGTGGTACTATCACCCTTTTTCCATATATAATAAAAATAAAACTGAAAAAGAAAATATCTCTACTCTAACATGCAATCATGATCATATAATATATACGAATGAAATAAATAAATATGAGAATACAACTATACTAACATGATATTCGAGGTATATACAATGGATGCAAATTCCTACCTACGTGTTATCACATAACTTGTCAAAGCCTTAAGGGTTTGTGGTTTCTTCCTAAGTCTGTATTCTTTCCTGTCTCTCCTCCTTTTACAGACCCAATCGTAAGGTTTTTCCTTTTAGCTTATATTTTTCTTCTTTTGTGTGCCTGGGAGGTGTCGACCCTAAGCCTTTCTGTTTTCTCTGAGGTCGATCGTCTCTCTCTCCTTGTCTCTGTCACTGATCCTTTTGCATTCCCTATCCCTTATCCAGTCATCCAAGTATTTGTTTACAGAGGTCGCAGCCATAAGCACAAGCGCAACACTTAGAGTGGTCTAATATGGACTCAAATCAAGTGAGCGAGCAAGATCAACTTTCAACGACAGAGATCCACCAGACAAATCAGATCGACAATCATCGGGTGATTGGGATCATAGAGTTACACGAAGTATAGAATTAGATAGAGTTCTGAAATTGCGAGGCCATCCTAGCCGTTAATCCTGGGAGGGACACGTGACGCAAGATTAGCATTTCGCTGACTCGCGGAATGGAGAAGTCAAAGGGAAGAGTCATGAAGACTCGCGAAACGTGAAGTTGCGAAATGATCTGGGTCATATATTTCAGAAGGACATGTGGTGCAGGATCCGCGGAGAAAGTCTTTTCGGGAAGGCTGAGGTGAGAAGTGTCGATGGTCCGAGGTCCCGAAATGCCGAAATGATCTGGGTCGTTTGATGCAAAGAGACGCGTCTCACTCTGTCTGAGCGATCACGATTTCGCGACTCGGAGATTTGAGCATGGAGCACAACATGAGTTCGTGAAACGTGAAATCGCGACGCGCTTGGGAGTTGGGCCCACGATCACAGCCTGCGGTCATATGGAAGCAGGGCCATAAAGAAAGGGAACGCGCCTGTCGAGCAACGAGCGACTGAGATTGTTTAAGGAAATGATCGTGGTCATCAAATCTAAAGTAAATCCGACTGTCAATATAGATGAGGTCGTTTCGCGGGATCGAGCATCGGGATATTTGGAATCAAGGGGAGTGAAGACTCCCGAAATGCAAGATCCTGAAATTTTATATGGGATATGCATAAGGTCATGGCCCGAGGTAGCATGAACCGATGGATAGGAGTTGCGCCAAGGGTCGAAACCACCCGTCTTGGTCTCAATAGAAGATCTGCATGGTTTCAAGATGCCAAGATCAATTGAAAGGAGTCATGGCCACCACCTGGAACATTCATGGGTGTGAGACCTTTCCCTGATCCCGATAAAAGTAGTTAATGAAAATGGGGAAGGTGGTTGAAACCTCATTTCACCACGTAAATAGAAATCATGGAAGAACTGGTCGTGGGAGTAGACTTTCAAACCAAAGTTCTCCTGTCAGCAGATTCTCCTGCAAAGACCATATTGGTCTGAGATCGCGTCTGACTGAAGAATGCAGGTGTGGACTGGTAGAAAAGATGCACACGCAAATCTTTGATTACAGTATCCAGGTCACACCCCTGGTGATGGAAAGTTGTTCTGAGTATAAATACTCAATTTTGATATTTTGTTAAGGTCGATGGTTGAGCTAAGCTCCCGTATTGTAAAGTTTTAATGAAGCCTCTAGTTCTCTAGTTATGTTTTGCCATTTGAGACTTCTTTTTTAATGACAATCATCTTTCTTATCATCTCTTTTACTTCTGATATTGAAGACTCGGGCATGGGTGATCCAGTCGAGTTGTTGTGACTGTATTGTAATGTATGTTTGATTGTAATGGTGTTATGACGTTTTCAGTTTCCTAAAGTTTTGGGTTCAAGAAGATCTTGTATTCGAAGTTTTTCCTCCTCAGGCTGCTGGCAGACCAGACGTCCATAGCAGACCTCTTCACTCTCCTCATATTATTCCCCCTACTCACCCTTTACCAACTAGGTCCTACAAAGACAAATAAGCATGCCCTCCAAATATCTCAAGTCAAAATATCATGGTGATTAAAACAAATCAATAAATGAGCCACCTAATCATGTGCATCAAAGATTACTCAGTCAAACAAGTAAGTGCTCAAAGAAATTATGCAACTTGCCAAGCTTGGGTATGGGAGGGTTGACGAGGTGCCCTATTGGGTAGATATTTCCTTAGGTCAAGGAGTGTTTCCCAAGTGATTCCTCTCTAATACATGTGAAGTAGATGAAGTGGTTATGGATCAAGACTCACTAGGCATGGGGTTCATGACATACAAGGGGTTGTAGTGTCTCATTCATGGGTTCCTTTGTAGAGGGTGTGTGGCACCTCCGTTTGCAATGAACTTTTTCTAATCCAATCCTCTTCCCATTCTTTGTTTCTTTCATGTTTTAAAGGACGATTTGAAGGCCATTTTCTTGGCACGATGTCCATATAATGTTAGTGTCACTCACAAATACCTTGAAGAAATGAGAAGGTTGGCTTGTGATGAGACCCCCTTTCTCTCAGTCGTGTAACCGAGAGTCATTACCCTGCCTTGGTGACCAAATGTTGGTAATGTCATACCGCTAGATATCCATGATCATGATAGGCCAGCTCATGATGAGACCTCCTATCCTCCAATTGACCCCTTAAGCATTCATTATCATTCTTGTAAGTCCCCTTTTTTCTTACAGAGAAGTGTTTCATTTCTTTCTCGCGGGATCCTTGGGTGAAGCATATGGAAGGTATATATATAGGATTTTATCTTTTTAGCCAACAACAATCCCTCTGGGCCTTTAGCCCCTTCTTCCCATGGAATGAGGGACAACCTATCCTTGGGTCAATACACCCTAAAATCTCAAGAGACAAGGAACTGGTGGTTTTAGGTGATGGAAAGTGGTAAGTATGGTCGGAAACGATATGATGGCTCTTCAAGGGAGTTCCTAGTAGCAAACCCATTCCCAAGGAAGACCACTTACTAGGGAACAATGTCAACTACCAAGGTGAAACGAGGAAAAAAACATAATGTCCAAGCATATGTCATGAAATCTAAAGCAGTCTAAGATACAACATACTCAAAATGCCTCAAATATTGAAATGACACTCACCATAATACCTGACATTTACCTCATGGATCAAGGCCCACTGCCTCTTGGAAGCGAGCTGGTGTTGTGCATGCCATCTTGAAAATCCTGACCTGTGTGGTGGTGAGAAGGGTCTCCATCCGTGCAAGTGGACATTATTGGTCATGTAGTCTCTTGACACTCCATATCTGCAACCTAAGGGCCTCAAGACATGATCTCCTTAGTTATCGCACAAAATGGGGATAACATGATAATCTGGTAAATATAATTGTGCTTGGGCCAGAAATGCTCCAAGAAATGGAGCAAGAAATTGCTATAATCAAATAAAACTTGAAGGAATCCCAAGACATGAAAATAAAAACATGTTACATTGACAATTCAATGTGGGGGATCATGTCTTCATTAGAGTGAAGCCATGTAATATTTACTTGAATATTAGAAGTTGTTCCAAGTTGGCACCTAGATATTGCAAGCCACTTGAAGTCCTTGATAGGATAGAGCTAGTTGCATATAGACTTGCATTTCCTACTAACATTAGAGCTTACAATATTTTATGTGTTTCTTTGCTTAAGAAACATGTACATGATCCTAGCCATTTGATTGATCGAGTTGTGATCCAAGTGGAACAAGGGGAGGAGTTTCAAGCAAATCCGTTGTGTATCCTCAACAAGAAAGTAACATTGCTATGGAATTGAGTTGTTGGACAAGTAAAGGTGCAATGTAAAAAATTTGGTCTAGATGAGGCTACATCGGAGCTAGAGGGTTCCATGAAGGAAGCATATCCATTTTTGTTATGATCTTGAGCTACACTAAGGCTGGTGCTATGCCAAGGGGGGGGGGGATTCAATACCCCAGTTCTAACCCTTGGAATGCATTGGATCAAATAATTTATAAAGATTAAATGTTTGGTTATGGCGATGGGACGTAAGCCATGTGAACTTAAATAAATGACCCTGGGCGTAAATGATTGAAATACACTATTATGGATTCCTAATGCAAATCTCAAGGCCAAGGATTAACTAATGAATGGTTAGGCATGTAGATATTGTAAATATAATTTTTTGGATTGTGTGATAGGATTGCCATCATAAACCTAAGCTATGCAAATATTAATGTTGTAAAAAAATTATAATATTCCAATACGGTTGTTGGAGCATGAGAGGGGTTATGATTTCACTAGAGGGGAAAGAGGAAAGGAGGCTTGCGGGAAAGTGATCCTCTATTGAAAAGTTTTAACCTAGGGTATCATCATGTTTTTCCATCATGTGCCTTAAATGAATCCATCCACCTCCATTAACTTAGAAATTGGATCAATAAATGCATGTATAGGTTGGTGGGGAAGCATGCTTATGTAGTTATTGAAGCATGCATGTAGTACAATCATTATGGGGAAGTGTATGAGTAATTCATTCACTTGTCAAAATAAAAGGTAGTGATCATTTCCCTCAACCCTGTCATTTTCATTCATTCTATCATTCTAACATTCATGCTATACACTTCTCCTGTTACATTCTCCATTACTAGCCATGAACTAATCTGGAAATTCAACAAAAATTGACACTATGAAAGGAGAATGTGTAGACCTTATATGAGAGATAGATGGTTGTAGGTGAGCCTAAACCCTGGGAAAGTTAGGAAGGCTTTACCCATGGTTATTGTTTCTCATTGGTCTCTTGAGATCCCTGTTTTATTCTTCTAGGTTATTTCTAGAAAGAATTCAATAGATTTGGACTCTTTCTTCATGCACTGTAGAGCACTAGAAGGCAAGAATATCCCCAAGGGACTATTAAGAAAAGAAAGGGAGGATATTCCTTGTCTTGTGTGGGTTGGTGGAAGAGAGTGCTATGGTCTTTTGATGGTTGGATGAGATGTTTGGACTGTTATGTAGTGAGCATATTAGTTGGGCCATGAGAGAAAATGGGTTGGGTTGAGTGGGCTAGAAGCTTGTGGCTTGGTTTCGTCTCCTTGGTGGACTCATAACACAACTTAGGGGTGCCATTTGCATTGGATACCTATAGTTGGGAGGAAAATTTCCCATGCTTAGGGTTAGAGTGGATTGAATATGATGATGCCACTTGTACATCTTGAGTTTAATCCCTGCCAAGAAGATTTCCCTCTCCTAGTGTTTTGATAGGGTTTTGAATGGGCATCCTCTTTGCTCATCCCTTTATAAGGGAAGTTGTTGCATTCTAAGGTTGGAGGCCAAAGGGAAGTAATATGAGAAGGAGCTCTTGATTAGGTGATGAGGTCATCTTCAGATACAAAGAAAGTAGACTATGTATCACTAATTTTCTTATTAATACAAATATCTCTCTTCTCCCCCACTCTATTATGTTTATGTAATGTGTATTGAATTCTCTGGGGCCATCAAATAGAAACTAGGATTTGATTAACTAAGAGTTTGATTCCTTTTGTAACAAGTGTTGGTATTGGGAAATCTCCTATAACATGATAATCGAGGACTAGGTCAATTTTGGAAGTGTGGGAATCCCCTATACTAAATAAGTGGGTATAAAGGTTTTAATGGCAATTGTTATAGCACAAGTTGTAGGATGGGCAAAGCCCGACCCAACCACAAAAGCAAGTGCTACAACTTGAGAATCCTACACCCACTGTTACCTCGATGTAGGTCCCGCACTTCAAGGGTGACTAGGTCACTCTAGGTAGGTGATCCCAGTGACCCTAGGGGGAATGAGAAGAATGAAGGGAAGTGTAAGGATAAATCCCCCGTAAGTTCAAGTGATGGAAAAAATAATTGGTTGAAAATGGTAAGTGAAGAGAGGTAAATGGATACCAAGTAAAGAGATAGTTTCCGGTGCACCTGTACCTGCCCGAGACACAAGAAAAAACACTTTTCCAACGAAGTATAGTAATGGATCAACGAGTTAATCTTTTTGTCCCTAAAATACAACAACATACAGGTTAGTAAATCAGCAATAAATTACATCCAAATCAAAAAGTAAAAGGTCTATATTCGTTAGCAATGCCAACAATAAAACTAGTAACCAATGTGGACCGAAAATAACACTTCATTCTAAATAAAGATGGTTTTCATAAATGTAAATTTCTGCAGCAGTATATCAGCTTTATGGCTGTAGAATTCAATGAAGTACAACAACAAATCTGACCATCAAAAATTTCCAAAAACTAGCCCAATAGATGCACCTAGGTTAGTAGGTTAAACTAGCAAAGTTAGAGGGTTAGTCTAGGGTTAGTTTGTGAGATATTAGCAGTTAGAGTTAGCATTTAAAACAACCCTAATGGCTATAGGTTAGTTTTACTACAACAATAATAATTTGTGTGATAAATAGGATGCCCTAAGGGAGGAATAATCCCCAAGGCATCAAGATCATTATCCAAAAGAGACAACTTCAAAATATGAAATTTGTACGTTTACCAAGGCAACAATTTATTTCTCCCATGCAATAAGTAAATGACTAATGACTTTAAGAAAGGGTTATTGGAGTCCAGAGAATGTGAAGAAGCAAGATATGCTACTTTCTTGAAGGTGTAAACCCTTTTACTCCCCAAGGCAAGATTCTCCTAGCTAGTGTTTCAACTAGGAGAGTGTATGCAATTATACTCTTCTTAGTAAACCCTTATGAAGCAATATTCCCTTAGCAATAAAATGGTGGAAACAAAAGTAGGGGTGTATGCTCTTATACTCCCTACTTGAATCAAGAAAATAGACTGTTTAACTTGTACAAATGATAATGCAATGAAATAAATAACACCTTCAAGCATTAAAAAGGTAATAAAATCTAGACTAACCACCAAAAAGCAATGAATAAATCCTTCCAAGGCTAGCGCATCATCTCCATCAACCATAACCAAGACATATCCATAAACAAAAGCACAAGAGACAAAATACTCCAAGTGTAGCGAAAATTTCAGTCCAAGAGCCTCTCACAATGGAGAGTTATGTTATGAAAATGAGATCTTATGATCTCTATTTATACAAAATGTAGCTAACATAGTTTGTCCACATAATATTAGGGAAAACACAATATTAGGGCTCAACATCCCTAATATTTCCCCTTTACAAAGATAACATTTAAAAATTCTTTTTAATTTCACTTTTGCACAAAGAAAACTCTAAAACAAAGGTGACGTCATCCCTTGAAAGAGGATGTTTTGGCAAATTGACCAAGTCTTTGGATCTGGGTTGCAAAGTAGGGCCTCTAAAAGCCATGTGGCAATGGTCCATAGCCTCTCCACCTCAAAATACCATGGGTCATGTTTTGATTCATCATCAACCACCATATGCCCCTTAAATGTGACACCAAGCCCTTAGGGAGTGATGTTTTTCCCCTTTTGGGCAAGTCGTTTGGCAAGCAAAGGGTGGGATATGTCTATCCAGTTGTCTCCTAGGCCTCCGGAAGCATCTCTCTATTGTCTGGCATGTGGGCCTATGTCATCAATTCCGTGGACTGCTTTCTCTCATGGAATCCCAAGCTAGGCTTGCTCTTCCAAAACTGTCCACCAACCTGTACCTGCAAGACAAATGGATATGCCCTCCAAGGATCTCAATTCAAAGCATCATGATGAGTGAATCAAGTCAATAAAAGAGCCATTAAAGCATGTATATCGGGACTACATTATACAAACATGTGCTTAAGAAACTAGATGTTTTTCCAAGTTTGGTTGTGGGTGGGTTGGCATGGTAATTATTTTCAATGGATCAAACCCCCTAAGTCTAGGAACAACCCTATCTGAGTCATGTGAATGAAATGAAATGGATTGGGGAAGTACTCAATGAGCATGGGGTTCACGATATGCAAGGGTCCATAATATATCATTTATGGGTGCCTTTGTGGAAGGCGTGCCACACCTTCGTCGATAATGCATTTTTTCCAAGCCCATCAATTGCCTTTTATATTTATTTCTTTGTATTTTATTTCAATATAGCATAGGGCGAGTTGGAGGCCAATGCCCTGGTGTGGTGACCATATATCGACAATGTCACCCACAAGTACTTTCACGGAAATGAGAAGGTTGGCTCGTGATGAGACCCCCTTTCCCTCAGCCATGTAACTGAGAGCCATTACCCTAGTGTGATGGCTAGAAATGGTAATGTCATACCATTAGATACCCATGGACGTGATAGGTTGGCTCGTGATGAGACCCCCTATCTTCAACTGATCCTTTAAGTGTTTTTATTTATTCTTTTCATGGGGTCCTTATTTTCTTGGGGAGAACATTTTCATTACTTTCTTGGGATCCCCTAGGCGAAGCATCTAGAAGGTTCTTTCATTAGGCTTTTATCTTTTTCTAGCTAACTCCCCTCTGGGCCTTCAACCCCTTATTCCCATGAAATGAGGAATGGTCCTTTCTAGGGTTAGTCTACCCCAAAATCCCAAGAGATGATTTCATGAGTGGAAATAATGATGGCAAGTGGTAAGTATGGTCAGGAGTGGCACGATGACTCATCAAAGGTCCCAGAAACACCCCATCCTAAGGGTGGCCATCTACTTGAGTGCCCCAAGCCAATCACCAACATTTAAACAAGGTAAAAGACATAGTTTCCAAAGAAGATGTCTCATAATAAAAAATAACCTCTGATATACAAGTTAGAATGCTTCAAATATTAAAATTATACCCACCATCATACCTGATGTGTATCGCATGGAGAAAGACCCAAGTGACCTGTGGTGGCAAGATGGTGTAGATGATGACCAAGTAATGGGTCACTGTGGTGGCGATGTGGATCTCTAGCTGTGCAAAATAATATTGATGGTCATGTGGTCTCTCAACACTCCATATCTGCAATGTGAGGTCCTCGAGACATAATCTCCTTAGTTATCCACAAAATGGGGATAACATCTGGCTCCTACTTGGGGACATGTGCTCGTTGTAGAGTGCATGGGAACAAAAACATCTCCTGGTAGACTTGTTCCTACTTACCTGGGGTCTTGGGACCCCGAAGATCAAGTCTCGAAGGTGTCAGGTGGAATCGTACAACCAATGAAACCACCTGATCATCAGATGAATACATTTCCCCATGTTCTTAATCATCTGAAACAACAAAGATAATTCCAACACATAGTAATCATGAGCATAAATAAACATATAATCAATTATGAAATAAAACTCATGGAGATGGGTGGGAGGGAGGAAATCATGCTAAAAAGAGAAACCACAATCTCGATCGTCTTGGAATTCTAGTCTGCAAGCATAGAGAGAAGCCAGATCTATCCATCTCTGGAGTGGACTGGCATATGTAGATGATGGCTCATCGTCATCTTAATCAAGACAATCACTGCTCCCTAAAGACTGAGAAGATGTGAGATAACTCAAGAAGACCCCATGCTTCACCCAAGGAGAAGAAATGAGGTACACTCATATCTAGAAGAAGAAAAACGTTGTCTCTTCGTCTTTGAATCCTCGTGAAAATCTCCAAGATGACAAAACTTCTTCTTCGTAGAGTGAAACTCTGATTGCCCCGGGATGGCTATGTCTTGGTACTCTTCCAAAATCAAGGGCGAAAATGTCTGAAAGTCCCCATAGAAAAAATATGTATCCCCAAAAGGATATGCATCACCCTAAATATGTTGTGACAAGTCATTATGAAATGGATCGAGCATATCTTTGATCATGTCACCATCACCATCCCAAACATTTGAGTCATATATGCACGAAGACCGATCCTTTGTTTGGGGGCTTCCCTCAATGTCGTAAGTGGGATCTCCGTCAAAGGTAAAAAGGCTCATGTCCTATTCACGTTTTTCAATATGTATGAAACTGTCAATATGTTGATCAATTGTATTTGAGGGCTCTTCTAGTGTTCCTTCACTTCCAGGATCATGGAACAAGCTATCATCAAGATGATCCCCGAAAGGGTCATAACTCATGGTGTTCTCTTCTTGATGCGCAGGAGGAATATCAGCTTGGATGTCTTCATCTGGGTCATTAAGTCAAATCACTTCATCTTCATTAAATGCCTCCTTCGAATCTTCAACGTGATAAGATTCATCAGGATCTTCTTGCAAGCTTTCTTCATAAGCATGTTCTTCAAACATCTCTTTTACTTTATTCATCAACTCTTCAGTGGCTTCATTAGCAACTTTTTCACTTTCCATCTGCAAAATTTTCGTCCATGAGGGATGGCGAGGTATTGGTTGATTCCAAGTTGCCATAGTCCCATCGACTAGAAGAACACATCAAAGAAGTTTCTAGGGGAGAGCAAGGATTATCAAAGGATGAAAGGGGAGAGCAAGGGAAAGGTAAGTAATAGAAAGGTGGGTTCGAGAAATGGTGGAGTCGCCAAACAAACTTTGAAGAAAGTTTGTCTAAGGAAAATGGGTAAGTTCTTGGAGTGGAGTCTTTAAGAAAGATCGGGGTGAAGGATTTGGGAAAGAGACTTTCCAAAAGTGTCATTTTAGGGCATGGAGAGGATTCAAAATCCTCCTTGGCAACGATGCCAAAATGTTATAGCACAAGTTGTAGGTTGGGCAAAGCCTAACCCAACCACAAAAGCAAGTGCTACAAATTGGGAATCCTACACCCAATGTTACCTCGATGTAGGTCCCACACTTCAAGGGTGACTAGATCACTCTAGGAAGGCGATCCCGGTGACCCTAGTGGGAATGAGAAGGATGAAGGGAAGTGTAAGGAGAATTCCCCCGGAAGGTCAAGTGATGGAAGAAATGATTAGTTGAAAATGGTAAGTGAAGAGAGGTAAATGGATACCAGGTAAAGAGATAGTTGTCGGGGCTCCTGTACCTGCCCGAGACACAAGAAAATACATTTTTCCAATCAAGTATACTAATGGATCAGAAAGTTAAGCTTGTTGTCCCTAAAATACAACAACATACAAGTTAGTAAATCAACAATAGATTACATCCAAATCAACAAGTAAAAGGTCTATATTAGTTAGCAATGTCAGCAATAAAACTAGTAACCAATGTGGACCGAAAATAACACTTCAAGACTAAATAAAGATGGTTGTCATAAAAGTAAATTTCTACAGCAGTATATCAGCTTTATGGATATAGAATTCAATGAAGTACAACAACAAATCTGACCATCAAAAAGTGTCAAAAGCTATCCCAATAGATGCACCTAGGTTAGTAGGTTAAATGAACAAAGTTAGAGGGTTAGTCTAGGGTTAGTTTTTGAGATATTAGCGATTAGGGCTAGAGTTTAAAACA